>PVIC010017448.1:0-24467 GCA_004025085.1 Thryonomys swinderianus | reverse complement strand
TCCCCCCTTTTGAGACAGTGTCTTGTTTTGTAGTGAAGGCTGGCCTTGAGCTCACTGTGTAGCCCAGGCAAGCCTTGAACTCACAGCAGTCCTCCTGCTTCTGCCTCCCAGGCATTATAGATGTGAGCCACAATACCAGGCATTGTGGCGTGTAGTACTGATTGCTGGTGGCCATAAGTCACCACACCTGGCCTTGTGGTATGTGATTACTAAGGATCGAACTCAGGACCTTGTTTTTGTAAGACAGATGCCAGAACCACTGAGCTAAATCCCAGCCTCTGGATAACATTAATATAGCATTTTCTGATGGAATTTTAAGACACTCTACATTTTTACCACCATGATTTCTGAGACAGATTTGGTCCTGGTCAGGTTTTCCTTCAGTGTCCCGATGGTAGGACAAGGTCAGGGTTTCTGAGCAGGACAAAAAAGCCTGACCTGGTGCTCTCTGCTGATGTTTTCACCTGTCTTCCTCTTCCTGTGGTGCCACATATCTTGTTTTCTTCATGCCAACTTGTTTTTGTATGTGCTATTTATTCTCTGTGTTGGGCTATCCTTTGTAAATAATATGAAGCCAAGACGTTACTATTTTAAGTCACAGAATTAGACCAAAAGATGCTGACTTAAGATATAATAACCTGGGGCCGAAGGGTTAGCTCAGAGGTTCCAGCATCTGCCTCGCAAGCGCAAGGTTCTGAGCTCGATCCCCAGAAACCACATACAATGCTGGGCGTGGAGACTCATGCCCACCAGCCATCAATACCACATACCACAGTGCCGGGCATGGTGGCTCATGCCTGTCATCCCAGCACTCGGGAGGCAGAGACAGGCGGATTGCTGAGTTCCAGGCTTGCCTGGGCTACATAGTGAGCTCAGAGCCAGCCTGAACTACAAAGTGAGACCCTGTCTCAAAAAAAAAAAAAAAAGATATAATAACCTGAATCAAACTCAAAGAAATGTAATAAAGATGATCCAAATAGCTCTTTCTGTTTTTTTCTGTATTTGGTATTGAACACAGGATCTTTGCACTAAGTCAATCCCTAAATCCTTTTTATCTTTCATTTTGAGATAGGGTTTTGTTAAATTGCCCAGGCCGAGTTTGAACTTGATATTCTCCTCAGTCTTCCTCAGTGTTGAAATTAGAAGTGTGCACTGCTGTGCCGAGCTCAAATAATAGTTTTAGTATAGAATTGTAAAGATGTGAGATGTGATTTAACAGCTTTGTATTTGTGAAAAATTTGAGTTTCTGTTGTTTGTAAAAGTGTACTAATGTTCTCTGAGGCTTTGTTCATGGGTGTAGTGTTTAGAATGCAGAAGTTGACCATCCCCTTCCATCTCCCCTCCTTCCCTACTTGTAACATGGCTTTCAGCTGGGGAATATTCAGGATGAGTGAGGAGCGTGTGAGGGCCCTGGAGTCATGCCCCACACCCACGGTGCTGGGGACACTAGGCAACATCTTCATTGCTTTCTCTGCACCAGGAACTATTCTTAGGACTTTATATGAATTATGTTTTTAATCCTTCCAAGGAGACTGTGGGCAGGTGCTATTGTTACTCTTTTTCAGAAGAGTACTTGAAAGAACTGGAATCATTGTACTTAACGGAAGTGTCAGTGTGTATGACTCATAAGGAGGAAAGACACAAATACTTTTTCAGAATGCAGCCAAGCATTGTGCTAGCTTCTCCTTCTCTTGCAGTGGTAACAAACTTAATTTGGAAGGTGGTATTATCCCCTCTTAACAAATGAAGAGGCCGGCTAAGTGCCTTGCTGTTTTGATAAGTGCTAGAGACAGGATAAAAATCTAGGTCTAAGTTCATCAGATGAGAAACAACCTTGGAGCAAGCATTTGACCAGTAAAAACTGCTTTTAAATGTTTATAATTTATAACTTCTTTCTTTCTTACATGCCAAGTATGTGCTCTACCACGCCATGTGCTCTATAGGCCCAGTGAAATTATACTGATACGGGCTTCTTCTAATGGATTAATCTAAATCTAGAGTACTGTACAGAAAGATACTCCTTGAGTCATTTAATGATTGAAAATATCTCTAAATGACTAATAAAAGAGACTGATTAAGCATTTGGTAAAATTTGTATGTTAGTTTTAAGTCTTCAGAAACTATATAGTAACATGGGAAATAGTAATACATATTTGGAAGATGTTCAGTAATCTTTAATGAATGTGTTTTACACACACACACACACACACATTTTTGTACTGGTAATCAAACTCAGGCAAGACCTTGCACTGGCCAGGCTGGCTGGGTGCCGCTGAGCTAAATCCTTGGTCCTATATACATATAATTTTTGTTTGTTTGTTTGAGACAAGGTCTCACTCAGTGCTGGCCTTGAACACGCTGTGATCTTTCTCCCTCAGTCTCCAGAGTGCTAAGATTACAGGTGTGAGCCACCACACCCAGTTGAATATGTATTATATTTAAAAACAAAATCAGACAGATTTACCTCAAAAGTGAATTAGGCAATGCTGGACGTGGTGGCTCACGCCTGTAATCCCAGCACTCGGGAGGCAGAGACAGGAGGATTGCTGAGTTCGCGGCGGCTTGCCTGGGCACCATAGTGAGCTCAGGGCCAGCCTGAACTACAAAGCGAGACCCTGTCTCAAAAAGCAAAAAAAAAAAAAAAAAAAAAAAAAGTGAATTAGGTTCCTAGCTCTTGTAGTTCATGATTCTGCACCTGAGCTATAGGGAAGAACTGAAAGGGAGTGTTGGAGGTTTGTTTTTGGCTTAGGCTATAATTGTTAGTTTGTTCCTGTTAATGAAAACCCAAGTTAGACTATCCCCTGAGAGCTGGAGTTGCCAGCACTTGTTTGCCAAAATGATTTTATCCGTATCCTTTTTAGCAGTAAAATATTGGGAAGAAAATTATATGCTATATGTCCTTGAGCTACAATTCTTCTCCATACAACAGCTGCCTTTATCCTGGTCTTTGGTGTCTAGCAGAGGAGCTTTAGATTTTGTAGCTATTGTAAATTGGTATTAGTTACTATGACAGCTCTTTTGGAAGTGCACTTGTTTCTTTTTATCCTCTTTCTGACATCTTCAACTTGAAAGAAAAGCCAGAGGAAAAGCTTATTATCAGTGGATGTGGGAGACAACCAGGAAATTCTCAGGTCTGTCATATATTTATCCAGCCTTTATTTAATTATCTGCTATGTAGCTGCTTTAAAGGTAGATGTGCAAGTGACAGTTCTATAGAATTTGAGAAGAATATGGAAATTATTGCTTTTTTTTTAAGATTCAGAGCAATATTCTTAATTTGAGAAGGTAGAATTAATACAAGAAACATTTTCTGGATTTTAAAAGTATATAAACTCATACTGTATAGTTTAGCAATTTTATTAGTATAAAGAGTATATAAAAAGACATAAATGGAATTGTAAATATACTTGTGACATTTGGCCTATATTTGTATTGATTTGTTAGTGGTTTTTTTGTTTTCTTTTGTTGTTGTTTTTTTTTTTTTGGAGACAGGGTCTTTCTTTGTAGTTCAGGCTGGCCCAGAGCTCACTATGTAGCCCAGGCAAGCCTTGAACTCAGCAATCCTCCTGTCTCTGCCTCCCGAGTGCTGGGATTACAGGCGTGAGCTACCACGCCTAGCATTGTGGTATGTGGTATTGATTGCTGATGGGCATGAGCCACCACGCCCAGTATTGTATGTGGTTACTGGGATCGAACTCAAGACCTTGCGCTTTCGAGGGAACCACTGAGCTAAATCTCTGGCCCAGATTTGTTAGTATTTTTATAAATTTTTGTGAGCAAGGGTGTGTGTGTGTGTGTGCGTGGCATTCAGATGTTTCTTACAGTTATATTTTCATTCATTCATTCACCTGCTTGCTTGCTTGCTATACTGGGGATTGAACTCAGGACCTTGCATGTATTTGCAATTTAATTTAAACTTGTGGATGGGTATGGTATGGGAGCTGCTAGTCGCAGATAGTTGGGAGTCTGATGCAGAATAACTTGAGCCCAAGGAATTCGAGACAAGCCCTGGCAATGTGGCAAGACCCTGTCTTATTACATGCAAAACCAGAAAATTTATGTGAATCAGTAAATGTAAATATTTCATTTCTATGTAATAGTAAATTTAATTTTTATTTTAGTCTGCTGTATCTTAAACTTCATTTGGCTTTTCAAAGATTTATTACTATGGTCAGACTAAGTAACATCTAATGGTTCAGAAATTTTTTTCTCAGTGTGGTAAAAATGTGAAGACACTGTCAGCTTTGTATAATCCTAGTATAATACTTTTTAAATAGAGGTTCTTAATCTGGTTCATAAAGTAAACAAAATCTGTGAGATTATATGTAAAATTTAAATGTATGACATTTTTCTGGAAAAAGGTCTGTACCTTTCCCCACATATTTAAAAGATAATGTGTAGCCAAGTCTGTTGGTGCACACTGGTAAATCCAGCACTCAGGAAGTTTGAGGCAGAAAGATTGACTGCAAATTCAAGCCCACACTGAGTAGTTTAGACTTCGATGATTCATACTCAGAAAAGGTTGGGGGGCTAGTTCAGCGCAAAGGCCTAGTTCCATCCAGTCCTGGGATGGGGCAGGAGTGTTCTGTAGCTCAGAAGGCAGTTAAAATCCTTGCTGTTAAGGAATTTTAACTACCTTTGTTTCTGTTGTTAGAAAATACTTTCCCATTTTGTCTTATACTTCCCTGAAATTTCATGAGAGGTATTCAGTAAAACAACAATAACAACAAAAAGTTTTCCTTTCCTCAGCATTCTCTTCCCTGCCTCCAAAAAACACTTAAGAATTCGTTATTAGCCCTTCCCCAGATTTATTCTTTTTTTTTTTTTTTTGAGACAGGGTCTTGCTCTGTAGTTCAGGCTGGCCCTGAGCTCACTGTGTAGCCCAAGCAAACCTGGAACTCAGAAATCCTCCTGTCTCTGCCTCCCAAGTGCTGGGATTACAGGCATGAGCCACCATGCCTGGCACTGTGGTATGTGGTATTGATGGCTGGTGGGCGTGAGTCTCCACGCCCAGCATTGTATGTGGTTACCGGGGATCGATCTCAGGACCTTGCGCTTGCAAGGTAGGCACCGGAACCACTGAGCTAACCCTCCGGCCCCCCAGATTCATTCTTTATTGCCTCAGTAGGTGTTCCAGTGTTTCAGCTTTTTGACTGTGTTTTGACAGTTCCCCAAAACTCAAACCCCAAAACACCTGAATCTAGACATTCACTGTGGATTCTAAATTCTGAAACTGGAGGGTTGGGGATTTAGCTCAAGTGGTATTATGGATACTTTGGAAGCTCAGAAGCCCAAGTCAGTCCCCGGAACCACCAAAACAAAGAAAAAACAAAAAAAACTGAAACTGGAAAAGAAAGACAGTAACAAACCTTTGGGCAGTGAGTTCAGATTCAAATGGTTTTTCTTAGGATTCAACTCTGGCAAAGAGTCTGAGGCCCATAAGGGAGTCAGGGTTGTGGGGAGCCTGTCGCCCCTGCTGCTACAGTGGAAGAAAGGAGGGTAGAGAAGGTAGCATTTGAGCCAGGCTTTGCCTTCACTGCTTGGGAGATCTGAGCCAGCCAGGGTGTGGCTGTGCATGGAAATTGATCTGAAAGAGTGTTGCTATGCTCAATTTAAATTTCTTCAGAGAATAGAATTTAAACATAAAGTACCTCAGGAAGAATTCTGACTTTCCTGTTTCTCTTTGTTCTCTCCTTTTGTGCAGGTGGATGGAAGCGTGCCTAGGGGAGGACCTGCCACCAACCACAGAACTGGAGGAAGGGCTAAGGAATGGGGTCTACCTTGCCAAATTAGGGAACTTTTTCTCTCCTAAAGTGGTATCCCTGAAAAAAATCTATGACCGAGAGCAGACCAGATACAGGGTAAGTCCTTTCTTCCTATAAATTTGAAAAGAAGCTTAGCATACTTTTGGTTGATAGCTATTGAGAAATAAAGGTAAGGTGTGTTTGTCTAACAAAGTAAGTATAGCCTTCAGAATGCCTGGGAAAATGGAGACAGTAGTGCAGAGACAAGACTAGCAGTAAAAGAATGTCAGCTTGTTTATATTTCTGGTAGAATTCTTTTTTAGTGCTGGGGGTTGAACCAAGGGCGTCATCAAGATTAGGCAAGTGCTCTACCACTGAGCTAGACTCTTTAGACACCACTCAGATTCTTATATAAGATGTGTATCAGAAATTTTCATAGTCCTAGACAAATTTTTTCTTTCTTACAAAGTAGACATAATTAGGAGAATTACTACTTTAAGTCTAGTGTTTTTTTGAGACAGGGTCTCGCTTTGTAGTTCAGGCTGGCCCTGAGATCACTATGTAGCCCAGGCAAGCCTCGAACTCAGCAATCCTCCTGTCTCTGCCTCCCGAGCGCTAGGATTATAGGTGTGAGCGACCAGGCCCGGTACTGTGGTGTGGGCTAATTGCTGGTGGGTGTGAGTCACCATGCCTGGGATTATTGTATGTGGTTATCGGTGATTGAACCAGGGACCTTGTGCCTGCCAGGCAGGCACTGGAACCACTGAGCTAAATCTCTGGCCCTTATTTTAATTTCTTTCACATTATAGATACTTCCCTTAAGCCACAAACCCCATGCCGTCTTTCCCATTCCTTTGAGACATGGTCTCACAGAGGTGCCCAGGTTAGATTGGTACTTGTGATCCTTTTGTGCCTCGGCTTCTCATAGTTTTGGAATTAGAGGCCTGTGCCACCATGCCTGGCTCAGAGAGGGTTATTTTTCACATGTCCTATGAGAATCTGATTGATGTATTTTATAGTGTTTGTTATTTTGTAAGTCTCTTTTTGTCTGTTCAGCTGCTGCACTAAATGCTTTATGTACTAACCTCATTTAATTGTTGCAACAAATGTCTAAAGTAAAGGTTGTGCAAAAGGATGGTGAGACTAAAAGGCTAAAGGGACTTGTCCAGTATCATTTGTAGATGACCAAGTGATGAGTTGAATGCAGGATACTACAACTCCAAAGACCATATCTTTTCAAGCACACTGTACACAGGAACGTTCTCCAGGTGGTTTTTAGGGAGAGGAACTGAGATGTGGACTTGGTTTTTTGGTGTTGGAGTGTGAAGATAGTGACCTCAGCTTGAGGACATTGTGAGCTCTCAGGAAGAGAGCTTTGTTTAGTATTTGCCAGTACTGCCTGATGCTCTCTTCTTCCTTCTAGGCAACGGGCCTCCACTTCAGACACACTGATAATGTGATTCAATGGTTGAATGCCATGGATGATATTGGATTACCTAAGGTAACTTATCTGATATTCATAGTTCTGGCTGGTTTGGAGTAACACTTCTCATTTTCTCTGTAGGAGCATTCCCAGAATCTTTGGGTGAATTTCTTTTTTCTGTTTGCTTTAGGAGGAAGTATCTTCATTCTTTTTTGTGTTCTTCAAAACCTTGTTTTGCCTTATCTTAGAGAAAATCCCTATGATGATGGTGTTTACTTTTACTGTATAAATTGTAATTTATATTAAGATATCTTTCTTAGATAGAATTCACATTTATCTGAAGCTCACCATTTTAAAGTGTATAATCAGTATTGTTTACTTATTCACAAAGTTGGTACAGAAAAATTTGATGTTAGGAAATATTTTAGAGAGGTCATTTTCTGGCTTCAGAGTAATCAAATCTGTAGAGTGTGAAGGGGCAGTGTATATTTTAAACTGTAGAAGAAATAAAATGACATTACTTCCTGAATCTGGTTTCAATAATGGATGTAGTAGTAGTTTTCATACAGGAACATATATCCTCTGAACGTTTGGTGTAGGAGTTTTTAGTGCTGCTGTTAGTGAAATCGCCATCTCCATCTGCCCAGCAGCTATCCATGAAGACCATGCTATATTATCACTCTTAATGGCATGGTTAGCATTCTTTTCTTCTTTCATAAGTTTGTCTTTGACCAAAGAATTCCATTTCTAGTAATTTATCCTTCTAAAAGTAATCAGAAAAGCATATACATATGTGTACATGTATGTACATACGCACACAAGGATTTTCTACCATTGCTAATGGTAGAAAACAGTTGATAAATAGCAAACTACCTGTACCCTCTACTGGTCATATGACTTCTGTTAAAGCCAGTGAAACGCTAGTCCTGTTAAAAAGGGGTCATCTTGGGCCGGAGGGTTAGCTCAGTGGTTCCGGCGCCTGCCTCGCAAGCTCAAGGACCTGAGTTCGATCCCCAGAAACCACATATAATGCTGGGTGTGGAGACACGCCCACCAACAATCAACACCGCATACCACAATGCCGGACGTGGTGGCTCACGCCTGTAATCCCAGCACTCGGGAGGCAGAGACAGGAGGATTGCCGAGCTCGTGGCGGCTTGCCTGGGCACCATAGCGAGCTCAGGGCCAGCCTGAACTACAACGCGAGACCCTGTCTTCAAAAAAAAATAGGGGGTCATCTCATGTTATCTTTGACGTATTAGGTAATGGCAGACAGACCAGTTTAAATTTTAGAAGTTTGACTAAGATGAAATCATTATTTTTGTGCAAAAATAAAGTAAGCATTCTTGGGAGGAATTTGTAAGGAGATACTTTTCCTTATTTCTGTGTGATAGGATTAGGGTTGATTTTTTTTTTAAATCCTTTTTGTGCTTTTCTGTAGAGTCCAATTTTAGTAAACAAAAGGAAATAAGCGGGGTATGGAGTATCAGAAAGTGGCTAAAACCCTTTGGAAGTGAATATTTGGTGTATAATGTACTGCTGTGCTTTCTATGTATGTATTTGTTGAACTGAGTTGAATCTAGAGTTGGATGTTTGGAAAAGATAAATTTGTACCCTCTTTTTTTTTTTTCCTCTTCTTGAGCAAAATGCTAAAGTTCTTTGCCATGTTTGAAAATTAGACTCCAAGAACTGCAGTGTGTCAAGTTCTTTTTTTTTTTTTGAGACAGGGTCTTGCTTTGTAGTTCAGGCTGGCCCTTAGCTCACTATGTAGCCCAGGCAAGCCTCAAACTCACAGCAGTCCTCCTGCTTCTGCCTCCTCAGTGCTGAGATTATAGGTGTGAGCCACCATGCCTCACACTGTGGTGTGTGATACTGACTGCTGGTGGGTATGAGTCACCATGCCCCTGTGGTATGTGGTTACTGAGGATCGATCTTGGGACCTTGTGCTTGCAAGGCAGACACCGGAATCACTGAACTAAATCTCCGGTCCGAGTTCTTATAACTACTTAGTCTTTCTGTGCACCTATGACTTCACATTCTCATTTTTTATGTAGTGTATCACCAGTGGGCAATAACAAACCTCTTTTAAATGGTCCTAAGAGCTTTGTTAATGTTTGCTGTTGCTAATAGTACTCCTACTATAAACTGTCTTTTTATTTTATTTTTAATATTAATTGCCTGAGACAGAGTCTTGCTGTGTAGTCCAGGCTGGCCTTCAACTTTAGGTGATCCTCCTGCTTTTCAGCCTCCTGAATGTTGGGATTACAGGTGTACACCAATATGCCCAACCAAAATCCGTTCTTAGTGGTTTAATTTTATTACGTGTAGTCATATAATAACATAGCTTATTGTCCTGGACTACAGTTGCAACATAGAATTACTCAAAGGCTTTCAGGGACAGCGTGGTAACCATGTCTGTAAGCTATGTCTATAAGTTTATAAATGCCTGTCTTAAATGATTTAGGTCCAGAAAGCTACTGAAAAGCATGAATGAAAGATGTTTAGCTAAAAAATATATTGTCACACCTCATACAATGTATGATATATGGCTGGTAATATATTTGCAGTGTTTCTTGGCTATCTTTCCTAATTTTGTAGGTGACAGATGCAAGTTAAATGTAGAAGTTTATTTTTGGTCCTTGCCCTTAACCCTATTATCTTTGGTACTGTTAGCTGCTTTCTCCTTGAAATATTTTCTTAGTTTGAATTTTTATATTGTATTTAGTCTGCCCACTAGTCTTACTTCCCCCTGACACTCCACCCTGTATCAGTAATTGAACTCAGGACAATCTGCTTGCAGACAGGTACAATGCCGCTGAGCTATATCCCTGAACCTAGTTTTGCTTTCTTTATCCCACCTCCATTTCCTACTGATGAACATTCCTACAGATACAGTTTTTTTCTTGTTCCAGTTACCCTAAAGATTATTTAGTACAAGCTAATCAGAGTATTTTCTCCTTAGATAGCTTTCTGGAATTTTCCATATCTAAAACTAAAATTTTTCCCCAAGTAAACTTTATGAGATGGTCTGTCTATGTAGTTCAAGGTAAGCACTGTACCACTTGAGCCAAATTCCCAACCTTCACTGTATAGTTCATACTGGCCTTGAATTCACTGTGTAGCCAACGCTGGTCTTGAGCTCACAGCAGCCCTCTTAGTCACCAAGTAAACTTTCTTTTCTTCTTCCTTTTTCCCCATCCCTCCTTCTTTCCCTCCTTCTCTCCCTCTTTCTTTCAACAAGGTCTTGCTGTGTATTTCTGGCTGCTCTTGAATCCACTGTGTAGCCCTGGCTGAACTTGGATTCACAACAATCCTCCTGTCTCAGCCTTCCAAGTGCTGAAATCAGGTGTGCATCATCGTACCCAACACACACACTCTTTTCTCTAAAACAGTGTATCATGCCATCCAATATTATCAAAATCATCCACATTTAAAACTTTGTTGATAACTTGGACTCCCAATCCAAGTCCTCAAACCTTTATATATTTGAAGCATCCCTTTTAATTCACCCACTATTATAACATCCTCCCCAGCTCTGGTCTCATCATTATTCAGTATATGCCATGTCCTGTCTCCAGTTAGATCTTCCCGAGGTCATGTTGTTTTTAGCTTCAGAGCAAGGATAATTTTTTATAATCTGTTTACTGAGCCCAAACTTGTCTTATTTCAGAGATGCTCAAAATAACAACTCCAGCCGACCTATATAACTGAATTTTTCCATCAGTTTCTAGAATGTATTCTATACATTTTAGAAATTAACAGTCTCACTTTACTAGCTGTATTCCTGCTTTATTCTTGTTAGTTCTCTCAGTTGATAGATCTTTTTCCTTTATTATGACTGATTCATTTCTTCAGTGTAGGACCTCATGGTCTGTTCACCTCTAGGTCCTGTCACTCTTGAATTTCTTTGGATTGATTCATTCAGGTTTTTTTCTTTTCCTGTCTACTGCTACCCTTTGTTTCTCAAAATCACAGAGTGTGTTTTCTACATTAAGAAATGTAGAAATTCCACCTTAGAACAGATCTGGCCTGAAGAGTTTGTATAAGGGACTGTGTATCTGTACAATATTCTGTTTGCTAATCAGCAAGAAACCAAGGAGAAGTACTTACCTTCCACTTTGCCAGCTAGGTTTTCTATTCCAGATGCGTCATCTGTTCATTTTCCCACTTCTGCCTTAATATTTTATAATTTTCAGTTGTCTCATTGTAGCAGTTTGCACAAAAGAAACCATGTGCTGTGTTGAGGTATACGTCTAGGCGTGGTAGACAGAAAATAGAGTGTGTAATCCTTTCAAGCCTCAGACACTTGCCAGTGATTAAAACCAGAGTACAGCTCAGGTTTCATTTGCCTATATCTGGGTCTGAAGTAAGTAAATCACCTCCATACACCTAGTGAAATTCAGTGAAATCAAATAGAAATTTTGCAGCTGGTACTTTTCATGCTATATCTGTAGCATGTTATTCCTTACAGTATTTATGATTATGTTCATCCAGATGAAGTTGTTGAATGCCAACAGTGTTTTCTAACTGTCCACACTTTTATTATTGATGATTGGTGAATGATTAAATGAAACAAATAGATCAGTAACTTACTCTACTTCTTTTATTTTTCCCTAGATTTTTTACCCAGAAACCACAGATATCTATGATCGAAAGAACATGCCAAGATGTATATACTGTATCCATGCACTCAGGTAATTGGATTTTCTTAGTAAAATAAGCAATTTATCCTAATTGAGTGAATATCTTTTTGTCCCTGGTATAAGAATAAACTTTTTTCATTAGCTTCAGGATTTTAAAATAAAATAGAATGCTAGTATCTTCACAAAATGATGAGAAAAGGCTGTTTGTCTAGGGGATAAAGAAAAGGGATTTACTTATTCCCATCATAAGAGATAATTTTGTTTTAAAAATATGTACTTTTTCATTAGTTTAGTTTAGTTTTATTTAGTTTTTTTTTTTTTTTTTTTTTTTTTTTTTTTTTTTTTTTTTTTTTTTTTTTTTTTGCTTTTTGGAGACAGGGTCTTGCTTTGTAGTTCAGGCTGGCCCTGAGCTCACTATGGTGCCCAGGCAAGCCGCCGCGAACTCAGCAATCCTCCTGTCTCTGCCTCCCGATTGCTGGGATGACAGGCGTGAGCCACCACGCCCAGCATTATATGTGGTAACCGGGGATCGAACTCAGGTCCTTACGCTTGCGAGGCAGGTGCCGGAACCACTGAGCTAACCCTCCGGCCCTTGTTTGTTTTTTGAGACAAGGTCTTACTTTGTAGTTGAGGCTGGGCCTGAACTCACTGTAGCCCAGGCAAACCTCAAATTTATGACAGTCATCCCACCTCTGTCTCCTGACTGCTGGGATTATAGGTGAGAGCCACTACTCCTGGCAAATCTTTCATTGTTTGTCTAGTATCTATGTGAATTTTGCATTTCACTTGGGACATGGTCTCTTTTATGTAGCTATCCAGATCCTTGCCCTTATTAAGCCATTTGTTTATTCTTTATGGGTTTTTGAGGTAAAGTCTTACTGTGTCACCTAGGCTGTCCTTGAATTGTGACAATTATCCTGCACAGTTGCCAGATATGTACCATCATGCTTGGTTGCCTACTCTTTTATACTAACACAAATAAGATAATAGGAACTAAAACAAAATCATATTTTTCAAAATTTCCTGGTAAATTTGGAAGGTGATTTAATTCTAGGTCTTAAAGTTGACAAGGTGCTACTAAATTGGGAGGAAAAGATGCTATGCCTGGAGGGGAGGGTAGCTAGGAAGGCAGAAGGTGCTTACTGCAGTTGTGAGGGAGAATGGTGCATCATTCAGCAGATAGACTTTATGGCTGCAGGATGCAAAGAGAAGATGGTAAGACTGAGTGGGACACAAACATGAGGGTTCTTTGCTCAGAATGTTCTTTTTATATTGCACCTTACACGTGTTCATCATAAATGTTAATTACATGAGAGGATGGGTGTGATCAATCTAGAGCACCATTGTTTCCAGTTTCTTTACTTTTCCCTTGGTGCTGAGGAATGAACCCAGGACGTTGTGCACACTTAGCACACACTGCACCACTGTCCTACCACCAGTTTTGTGGTCAGACATATGCTGGGTTGTAGGCATCACTGAACCGGTGTGAAACACAGCAAGAATGGATGTTACTGAGGATGGGGGTATCTCTGTGCTGAGAATGTAGCAATTTCACATGTATGTATCTGAACCAAAATTGGATTGATTCTGAGACATGCAGCTCAGTGTTCTGTGGGGTCTGTCTGTGTTGATCACCTCACCAAGGCTGCACCTCAGTGGCTGTTAGAAGTCAGCAGGCACAGAGGCAAAGCTGTCAGGATTCCGTCCTGCTAGTTCTGGAACCACCTGTGTCACCTGGGTCCCAAGCCCCCAGTTTTCTTTAATAGAAGAGGCAGATCAACCAGGGCCATCTGATGATGAAGTTGGAGTGCCGTGCTGGGAGGGAGCTCAGTGCTGTTTTCTGCTTCCCCTGCATGTGCTGTCCACCCTGATTTTTCTTTTTTAAGGGCCGAGGAAGGGGCTGGACAGTTGTAAGTAGTAGCAGCAGTACTTAGGGTATTTCCAGGGTCACATCCCCAAGAGTTAGGGGA
The DNA here is from genome assembly GCA_004025085.1 of Thryonomys swinderianus. Lineage (NCBI taxonomy): Eukaryota > Metazoa > Chordata > Mammalia > Rodentia > Thryonomyidae > Thryonomys > Thryonomys swinderianus. Next base: position 10,687 of record PVIC010017448.1, on the reverse strand, counting down.
AGTACTGTCACTTTTCTCCCTTTTTAAAAATTAATTTTGAAGTCTTGCTTGGCATCATCCAAGAGGTGGTCATTGTACTTGAGTCAGGCTGTGTCACTGTGAGTAACACTCCACTCTCCAGTATTCTGAATGGATTTGTATAATTTCATTTCCTTTGAAGTTTTTTTATTTCTAAAAACTGATTTTGGGGTTAAATGGACCCATAATACCTTTTTTAATCCTGTTTCTGAAAATTGAGTTTAAATTTAATGTGAACTCGTTTATTAGCAAAACCTGATAAGAATGAATTATGGTTATTTAGAACATTTATCTATTGGGAAGAAGATTTAGCTCAGTGGTTCTGGCACTTGCCTAGCAAGTGCAAGGTCTCTGGTTCAGTCTCCAGTAACCACATACAACGATACCAGAAATGGTAGGTCACATTTGTAATCCCAGCACTCAAGAGGCAGAGGCAAGAGGATTGCTGAGATCAAGGCTTACCTAGGCTACATAGTGAGCTCAGGGTCAGCCTGAACTACAAAGTGAGACCCTGTCTCAAAAAAAAAAAAAGCCAGGTGTGGTGGCTCACACCTGTAATCCCAGCATTTGAGAGGCAGAGACAGGAGGATTGCTGAGTTCAAGGCTTGCCTGGGCTCCATAGTGAGCTCAGGGCCAGCCTGAACTACAAAGCGAGACCCTGTCTCAAAAAAAAGTATCTATTTAGGGCGATCATTTGTATTTTTTCTTTGTTGGAAATATTAGGGGTTCTGCCTTAGGACATTGTGGGACTGTTTTAAAATACCATATATACTATAGAACCTTTCTCTTATCTGTGAAATTCTGCATTGGAACACATTTGGCCCAAAGAATTTGGGTTAGGGACTGGGTACCTATACTGGATTTTGTTTGATAATTAACAACTGTGTGTGTAAGAGTTTTATTAATAATCTTTGAACTTCATTTAGTGACATTAGTGCACCCTGATCAGCAAAGATGTGGAACCTAGATTGGCTAACATAGTTTCCTTCCTCCCATTGCTGCAGGGTACAGTTCAGGAAAAAGGAAAAGATCAGGCTGGGCATGGTAGTTCATGCTTTTAATCCTAGCACTCAGGAGGCATAGGCAGGAGGATTACTGAGTTTGAGGCTTCCCTGAGCTACATAGTAAGCTCAGGGCCAGCCTGAACTACAAAGTGAGACACCCCCCCCCCACCGAAAATAAAAGGAAAGTATCAGAAACCTAGATTCAATCATAGGCTCATTTGTTACAGGCACCTAACAGTGGAAAGTGATGTCTACCATTAGAATTTCTTTTCTTTCTTTTTTTTTTTTTTTTTTTTTTGGTAGTACCAGGGATTGAACTCTGGCCCCTGTGCTTCCAAGGTAGGTGTGGTATCACTTGAGCCAAATCCCTGGCTACCATTAGTATTTCTTTTTTTTTGAGACAGGGTCTTGCTTTGTAGTTCAGGCTGTCCCTGAGCTCACTGTGTAGCCCAGGCTAGCCTTGAACTCAATAATCCTCCTGTTTCTGCCTCCTGAGTGCTGGGATTATAGGCTTGAGCCACCAGTCCAGCACCATGGTATATGGTTCTGATTGCTGGTGGGCATGAGTCACCACGCCCAGCACCAGCATTGTATGTGGTTACCAGATTGAATTCAGGACCTTGTGCTAGTGAGGCAGGCGCGCTGGAACCACTGAGCTAAATCTCCAGCCCACCACTAGAATTTCTTTTTTTTTTTTTTTTTTTTTTTGAGACAGGGTCTCGCTTTGTAGTTCAGGCTGGCCCTGAGCTCACTATGTAGTCCAGGCAAGCCTCGAACGCAGCAATCCTCCTGTCTGCCTCCGGAGTGCTGGGTTTACAGGCACGAGCCACCACACCCGGCTAGAATTTCTAAGTGGCTCATTTGGACCTAAGTTCTTTAGATTCTGAATACAAGGATCTGAGTGGCCATTGTAATTCTATTCATAGTTCCAGTATCACCTTAAATTGTTAGTAACTGCCTAGTAATGAAAGCCAGTGCCCATGTTCCTCTACTTTTTATATCAGTGATGGTACCTCTGTGGCATCACTTTATGTTTATGGAAACATAAAGGGGAACTTACACTTTGTAGGGATGAGAAAATGATGAATAATCCTTAAGCTTTCTTAAACTATGGCTGCCATTTTTCTGTTTCATAATGGGAATAAAAGAGGAAAATATTCCTGTAGAAAAACACTCATAATTTACAGTGCAGGTGGGACATATTGCTGGGAAAATACATAAGGGAACATATCACATGTATAGAAAGCTTTTAGATATTTTGCTTTGGAAAATTTTTTAGTAGATTTGTAGTCTTTTGAGGAGCAACTTTATGTAGTTGAATCTTGAGTGCCTTACCTTTAAAAAAAGTTATATGTGGTTTATACTTGTACTTCCTGAGAAAATGATCAGGTGCTGTTGATGGATGAACTCTTGATGTGTTTTCAGAACCCTCGATGTGTTTTAAGTTGTGCCTGCAGATTTATTATGCACAATTTTTTTTTTTTTTTGAGACAGGGTCTCGCTTTGTAGTTCAGGCTGGCTCTGAGCTCACTATGTAGTCCAGGCAAGCCTTGAACTCAGCAATCCTCCTGCCTCTGCCTCCCGAGTGCTGGGATTACAGGCGTGAGCCACCACGCCCGGCTATTGTGCACAATTTATATTCTGATCAGTTCTGTGAGTGCAGTATGCGTATATATTTATATTTAGATGATACTAGAGTTTATAGATTATTTGCAAAACCTGAAGTACTCTAAGTGTCTACAATTTGCTGATGTTGCTTTTTTTTTTTTTTTTTGGTTTTTTTTGAGACAGGGTCTCACTTTGTAGTTCAGGCTGGCTCTGAGCTCACTATGTAGCCCAGGCAAGCCTCAAACTCAGCAATCCTCCTGTCTCTGCCTCCCGAGTGCTGGGATTACAGGCATGAGCCACCACACCCGGTTGATGTTGCATTTTTTAAAAATTTCTTTTACTATTATGTTGCCAGTGTCTTGCTCATATCTATCCATAAAGTGTCCTTTTCACTTTCATTAGTATAGCACATATTTGCAGTACATAATGATTACATAATGATTACATTAATTGAAGGAAGTTTGTACCTATACATAATATTTCAACTCCCTTCTTCCTTCCCACCTCCTCTTTTTTTTTTTAAGACAGTGTCTTGCTTTGTAGTTTAGGCTGGCCCTGAGCTCACTTTGTTGCCCAGGCAAGCCTCAAACTCACAGGAATCCTCCTGCCTCTGCCTCCCGAGGGCTGGGTTTACAAGGTGTAAGCCACCACCCCCAGCTCACCTCCCTTATTTTTTTTCCCCAGACGTAATATGTATGTATTTGTTTGAGACTGGGTCTCACTATGTAGTTCATGCTGGCCTAGCTTGAATTCACTATGTGGCCCAAACTGACCTCAACCCTGTGGTGCTGCTCCTGCTTCAGCCTCCTGAGTACTGGGATTATAGGCATGTGCCAGCATTTCTGGTCCTTGTAAAGTTAATTATCATATAATCAGATTAAAAACCAGACTAATGGACCAAAGAAAATATAAAACATGTGAGACATTTGTATTAAATCAAAGTACACTTTTAGATGTGGTGGATTATAATCTTTTTTTCTTTCTCCTTTCCTGTTGTCAGTCTTTACAAATTTGAGCCTAGTTTGAGTAACTTAGGGACTATTTCAAAACAAATAAAAGGGCTCAGTATGTAGCTTAGTGAGAAGGACATGGATTCAATCTCTAATACTATAAAACAATTGCTATCTGAATCAGTTTCAGGAGCCCTTTAAAAATACTTTATTGCCGCCAGGCGTGGTGGCTCACGCCTGTAATCCCAGCACTCAGGAGGCAGGGACAGGAGGATTGCTGAGTTCGTGGCTTGCCTGGGCACCATAGTGAGCTCAGGGCCAGCCTGAACTACAAAGTGAGACCCTGTCTCAAAAAAAAAAAAAATTATTGCCTAAAACATACCATAGGAAAGTAAATAGAAGTGGAGAGGCCTTACTAATAATTGTACTAACATCTAATTATACAATGAATTCCACCTCAGAACTGAGAGTTGAGTTTCTATCTCCTAATTTCCTCATCTGGTGCTTTTTCTTTATAGTATGTGACTTTATAGGACTAAAATAAAAAAACCCACTATGAGCTGTATTTGTTATAACTGAAAAGGAGACTATTACAGGGCCGGAGGGTTAGCTCAGTGGTTCCGGCACCTGCCTTGCAAGCGTAAGGACCTGAGTTCGATCCCCGGTTACCACATATAATGCCGGGCGTGGTGGCTCACGCCTGTAATCCCAGCACTCGGGAGGCAGAGACAGGAGGATTGCTGAGTTCGCGGTGGCTTGTCTGGGCACCATAGTGAGCTCAGGCCCAGCCTGAACTACAAAGCAAGACCCTGTCTCCAAAAAGCAAAAAAAAAAGGAGACTATTACAGGTACTGGAAGTCTCTTGGTACATAATGGTTCTGTTCTGTAGTCAGTTTCTCCTTTAAGAGCAACAGTTCATTGTAGTTGTGAGGCTTAACTCTTCTGTGTATTGTGTTTTCTAGTTTGTACCTGTTCAAACTGGGTCTGGCTCCTCAAATCCAAGACCTGTATGGAAAGGTTGACTTCACAGGTAAGGAATTACAGACTTAGCAAGAAATATTTGACTTATGTGGAAATAGCTTGAAAAGTCACCAGTAGCAATTTTAAAGAACTAAGGCTTTAGACATACTCTGGCAAAAAAAAAAAAAAGAGAGAGAAGGAAATAATCAATAACTTGTTTCTCAGTATGCTGCAAGAATACTGAACTTAGAATTCTGGCTCTGGTCTCTTTATGGCATGAGTGCTAAAACTTTCATATATATATAATTTGAGAATTATATTAGCATATAACAAAAGATAATAGTATTAGCATGAAATAGTAAATGTTCATGTGTGATGAAAAGAATTTATTAGTCTTTCCATTTCCCTTCTAGCTAGTACCTATTCTGGGCAAATCAAAGGCACGAGTGGGAAGTGAGGTAATGGAAAGAGGAGAATTTAGTAATTTTAAGCTGGACTTGGTGGCACATAGTTATAATCCCAGCACTCAGGAGGCTGAGGCAAGAGCATTGCCATGAGTTCAAGGGTAGCCTGGGCTACATAGTTAGAGGTCAGCCTGAACTATGTAGTGAGACCCTGTCAAAAGCAAAAAGAGCTGGCTCTGATTGCTCACACTTGCAATCCCAGCACTTGGGAGGCAGAGGCAGGAGGATCACTACAAATTTGGGGGCAGCCTGGATTATATAGTGAGTTCAGGGCCAGCCTGAACTACAAAGCAAGACTCTGTCTCAAGAACAAAACAAGTAATTTTAAATTTCTTTGTGTGGGTGTTTCTGTATGTAAATGTCTGGGGTTTTTGTTACTAGTGTAGCTAGTGCTCTGAAACCTGATAAGGAAAAAAAGAGGTTTACTTAGCTTAAAATTTTGGAGGCTGAAAGTCTTAAGATCAGTTGACTATTGGTTTGACCTTTGGAGGGAGACTGTCAACTAGTATCCTGGTAGTAGTACATCTGTGCATAAGAGATCACATAGCACGCCAGGATCCAGAACTGAGTGGGGCCAGAGTTGCTTTTTTTTGGTCTTTTTTTTTGCAGTACTGGGGATTGAACCCAAGTCTTTGTGCTTGTAAGGTAGGCGCTATACCACTTGAACTAAATCCCTGGCCCCTTTTTTGGTCTTTTTTGAGACAGGGCCTCACTTTGTAGTTCAGGCTGGCCTCAAACTCACTGTGTAGCCCAGGCTAGCCTTAAACTCACAGCAACCCTTTTGCCTCAGCCTCCCATGTGCTGAGATTACAGGCAGGCAAATACCATGCCTGTCCAGACTTGCTTTTCTTATAACAACTTCCTCTCTGAGAACTAACTTGGGTCCTGCAGAACTACCTTAATTGTCTCTATAAGCAATATCTCCAGGGATCTGAGGACCTCCCAGTAGGTCCTGCCTCTTATAGGTCCCAGGACCTTTTATGTTGCTTTACTGAGTCCCAGGCCTCTAACGTGAACTCAGGAACAGACCACATCCACCCTAAGGTGATGTTGTCAGGTGCCTGGAGAGGCTTGGGAAGAAAAGGGCAACATCCCTAATACTGGTGAGAGATAAGGTAGATTCAGATTTTTTCCACTGGTGATTTTTTTTTTTTTTGAGACAGGGTCTTGTTTTGTAGTTCAGGCTAGCCCTGAGTTCACTGTGTAGCTCAGGCAAGCCTTGAACTCAGCAATCCTCCTGCCTCTGCCTCCCGAGTGCTGGAATTACAGGCTTGAGCCCCAAGTCCGGCATTTGTGGTATGTGTTACTGATTGCCGGTGGGCATGAGCCAACATGCCCTATTGTTGTATGTGGTTATCAGGAATCGAACCAGGGACCTTGCATTTGCTAGGCAGGTGCTGGAACCACTGAGCTAAAACTCCAGTCCTGGTGTTTACTTTATAGGCCTAAGAGTTTTAAAAAAATAGTAATAAACTTTATCTGTGATATTTTTCTTTCTAGGAAGGTCATTTGCTGGACTTGAGGCAAAGGTCAAAACTTACATATTGTTTTGTCTTTTGGCTTTCTGCCTTAGAAATAAGATTGCTGAAGAGTAGCTGGTGATTTGCGTTGTAAAGACTGACATAACTGATTTGCTTGTTGAGTTGTTTTTAAAGCTTCTGTTTGTAAGTTTATTGTAAGAAATGCTATAAGTGCCAGGAATTTAGCTCAGATGGTACCTACCTTGGAAGCACAAAGGCCTGAGTTTGATCCTTGGTACTGGGTCTTCATTCTTTCCTGTAGAAGAAGAAATCAACAACATGAAGATTGAGCTGGAGAAGTACGGGATCCAGATGCCCGCCTTCAGCAAGATTGGGGGCATCCTGGCCAATGAGCTCTCTGTGGATGAAGCAGCATGTAAGGAGAAATTTTTTTGTGTTCAGATGGGATTGTTACTAACACTTGCAGTAATTACTACTATGGCAGTTATTTTGGACATTGGGAATTTTCCTAGAGAATTGAAATCTATAGTTGTAATTTTAAACAATGTTATAGTCTCCTGTGCTATTGTTATCTAGAAATGAATTACTGATTTTGTTTAGTAGGAAAACATTTAGAAAGTGGGCTCCATACTTCAGTGCCTGATGTAGTTTTTCTCCTGTATGATATTTAGTAGGCAATTAAAAGTGAACTTTTCATAGCAAATATTTCTTCTTGCACAGTTCGCTTATGACTGTTTCTCTGTGCATCCTCAAATTTGGCATGGGTTACAGGCAGAGATGGCTTTCTATATCATAATTAGGAGACTAGGTTTGAGAACTCAAGACGTTATTCCTATAGCCCCCGTTGTTACTTCCCTGTCTCTGAAAAGGAGCCTTTCTCTGTAATATAAAGTTGCATTATTACTGTATATATGTTATGTACATTGCTTAGTAATCTCAGTGTTCTGTGCTTTGGATTTTTATTTTAGTACATGCTGCTGTTATTGCTATTAATGAAGCGATTGACCATAGAATTCCAGCCGACACATTTACAGCTCTGAAAAACCCCAACGCCATGCTTGTAAATCTTGAAGAGCCCCTGGCTTCTGCTTACCAGGATATACTTTACCAGGCCAAGCAGGACAAAATGTCAAATGCTAAAAACCGGGTAAAAATGGAATATCTCCTCTTCCTTGTTAAATTATATTCTTTTATCGTTTGATGTACCACTTTTTTAAAAATCAGTTTTGTTTTGTTTTTTTTTGAGACAGGGTCTTGCTTTGAAGTTCAGGTTGGCCCTGAGCTTACTATGTAGCCCAGGCAAGCCTTGAACTCAGCAATCCTCCTGTCTCTGCCTCCCTAGTGCTGGGATTACAGGCATGAGCCACCAGCCTAGCATTTATTTTTCAGGTTTTTTGTTTTGTTTTGGTTTTCGTCCTGGGGATCAGATTTTGGAGCTTGTGCTTGCAGAGCAGAAACCGGAACCACTGAGCTAAATCCTTGGCCCACCAGTCTGTTGTCTGTCACATTTTACCTTCCCTGAAATGTCATGCAAATGGAATGATAATTTTTTTGGTATTAGATTCTAGTTTGACCTCTGTTTTCTTCTTGAATTTTGTGTAATGAAGTTTTGGAGCATGGCCATAAAAAATTGATAGTGTTGGGACCAGGGATTTAGCTCAGTGGTTCCGACATCCACCTGGCAAACACAAGGTCCCAAGTTCAATTCCCGTTAACCACATACCACAATGCCAGGCGTGATGAATCACTCACTCACTCGGGAGGCAGAGGCAGGAGTATAGCTGTGAGTTCGAAGCTAGTCTGGCTACACAGTGAGCTCAGGATCAGCCTGAACTACAGAGTGAGACCCTGTCTCAAAAAAAAAAAAAAAATTGATAGTAGCCTTTTGAGAAGGGATTTCCAAATATTTCCATGGCCCTTCTTTCCCAGTTTCTTTGGGATAGTGTTTGTTTACCATTAGTGTATGTGCAAGTTAGTTCTAACTTGAAAAAGCTAAAGCTAAATCTCACTTCCTAGTCTACACAAACATATTCATCCCTTGAATTAGTGACTGCAGTGTCTCAATTCTTTGGAGACTGTCCAGATGACAAGATGAAGGCAATTCTGTTCTTAGAATATTCTTTTCCTCTCTTGTAGAGCAGGGACTTCATGCCCCAGGACAGCTGCCAGATTGGCTGCAGGCAAGGTGGTGTGGCCAGGCCCCTGCCTATATTACCAGCAAGAGGCTGCAGATGAGCCCTGTGTGCCCATTCTGTCCACACTTGAGCCCATCTCCTAGGAGTGAGGAAGACAGCTCACACAGCACTGCCTGCCTGACCCAGCTGTGCTTCTCACATATTTAGAGACAGTCCTATAGCATTTGGCTTGGTTTTCACATGGTTCTAAGCTGCAGTCACACACCTCTGGTGGGGTTAGGGTAGGGAAGAAGTGCAGATGACTTTCTGTGTCTTCCTAGAGATCTGAACTGCTAATTTAATTATACTTTTTGTTTCTTCCCAGACAGAAAACTCTGAGAGAGAAAGGGATGTTTATGAGGAGCTGCTCACACAAGCTGAAATTCAAGGCAATGTAAACAAAGTGAACAGTAAGTATGGGCCTGAGTTAGGCACCCAGGGGCCATTACAGAATCATGTGAGGGCTGAGCTACTCTTGGATTAATGTAGTGATTTTCAATGCTAATGGATTGTTTAGAACCTCTAAGGTTTAGTCTCTAGTGTTCATTTGCCCCATCTCTACTCTCATCCTCCTCAGGCAGGCCTTGGCTCCTTTATCTGCAGCAGTAGCTTCTCAAGTAATCTTTTTGGCCATAGTTTTGCACCTTTACTATGTTATGAACTTTTAAAAATGTGTTTTCCGGGCCAGAGATTTAGTTCTGGTGCCTGCCTGGTGCAAGGTGCCTGGTTCAATCCCTGGTAACCACATACAACAATACTGGGTATGGTGACTCATGCCCACCAGCAATCAGTACCACATACCACAGTGCAGGGCGTGGTGGCTCATGCCTGTAATCCCAGCACTTGAGAGGCAGAAGCAGGAGGATTGCTGAGTTCCAGGCTTGCCAGAGCTACATAGTATGCTCAGGGCCGATCTGAATTACAAAGTGAGACCCTGTCTCAAAAAAAGTGTTTTTCTTGTTTTTTTCATGATATAGGGGATTGAACACAGGCATATTCCATTACTGAGCTATATCAGCATCCTTTTTAATTTTGAAAAAAGGTCTAAGTTACTCTTGGTGACCTATAGAACTTGAGATCCTCCTGCTTCAGCCCCCTAACTAACTGGGATGACAGCCCTGTGTCACCATGCCCAGCATATTTTCCAGTAGTACATTTTTCTCTCAAAGCTGACTAGAATATGTATAAATAATTAAGAAATTAGAAATAACCTTTACTGATATTTTGCTTGCTTTTCAAAGTGTTTAAACAAAAATGAGATTATATTTTGTATATTAATTTTTGTGGAAGTATGTTATACACTTTTTTTTTTTTTTTGCTTTTTGAGACGGGCTCACTTTGTAGTTCAGGCTGGCCCTGAGCTCACTATAGTGCCCAGGCAAGCCGCCGCGAACTCAGCAATCCTCCTGTCTTTGCCTCCCAAGTGCTGGGATTACAGAGGTGAGCCACCATGTCCGGCATTTATGTTATACACTTTTGATACGTCTAAAGAAGTGTCTTTTTCATTTTATTATGTCTCTGCTAAAGAATTTGGATTAGCTACCTCCCCATTGGATTGAATCTAGGACCTTGCACATACTGGGCCAGTATTCTCCTACTGAGCAGTATCCCCAGTCTTTGCATTTTGAGGAAATGTCTTGCTGAGTTGCCTATGCTGGCCTTGAACTTGAGATCCTCTTGTTTAAGGTGAAAAGCAGGCATGTACCACCTCTCCTAGAAGCACAGTATTTCATGTATGCATTTTTTTAGGACATAATTTCCCTAATTTCTGTTGTATTCATTTACTTTATTTCATGATTCGTGAAGTGTACCTGTGAAGTGGTACTGACCTGGAATTTGATCTCTTGTCTTCTTTTGGTGCGGGAATTTAGCTCAGGACCTTCATGTGCTATGCTAAGCACAGGCTCTGTCACTGAGCTACTGTCCCACGCCTGTCCTCATGTTAATAGCAGTGTGCTATTGGGTACCTGTGGTAAAGCTGCTACACAGAAAATGTGTGTGTGTGTGTGTCTGTGTGTGTGTGTGTGT
>PVIC010017447.1:0-32744 GCA_004025085.1 Thryonomys swinderianus | reverse complement strand
GGGGGAGTGGGTAGGGATATGGGTAAAAATGAGAATTAACTTGCGGCATATACTGGTACAAATTTCCCAATGTTATATGTGATTTTGAGATGTATATAAATTGTACCAATAAAGAATTCAATTTAAAAAAAGATCTTCCTGACTCAGCCTCCCAAGGAGCTGGGACTGTGCCTTCCCTATCAAGGGTCTCAGCTGTGGGTTCATCCGCATGATGACCACTGACTGTGGTCACAGCCAACACCATCGAGCAACCCAAGCAAGCAATACCTAAATGTGGTGGGAGGAAATAGAGCACCGTCGTTCTTTCATAAGCGACACAGTTCGCACACTATTAGCGTTAATAAGGGAACTTAAGACACTTGGGGGGGGCAGGTCAATATCTACAAACAAGTATTATGGAGCCAGCAAGAGAGGGACGAAAATCAAATCAAATATCATTTCCAATAACAGCAAAGCATGAAAAATCAGTGTGTGGAAAAGTACTAAAAATATACAGAGAAATCAGCTAAAGAAAAGATGTATCTGGTTTCATGGAGCAGAAAACTCCGTAGTGTTAGATCATCAGTGGCTCCAGATTGAGCTATAGGCCGAACGCAGTCCCAGCCCAAATCCCAGCAAGGTGTACTTGCTTTGCAGGGGCAGGGCATTGACAAGCTGATTCTACAATTTGTGTGCAAAGAGCCAGGGAAGCCAAGTCAACCTTGTGAAGGAAAGTGAGACTAACCCTGAGTGTAGTGGTAGATTGTCTGTAATTCTAACTATTCAGGAGGCTGAGGCAGGAGGATGACAAATTCGAATCAAACCCGGGGAATTTGGAGACTTAGTGAGCCTCTGTTTCAAAATAAAAGATGGAAGAGGGTGGGATAGGCTGGGAATGTAGCTTGGTGTGAAGACCCTGGGCACCATCTGCATGTTCAGTAGAACTAATGTATATTTACTATTTTTATTTATAGCATAAAGCTAAAGACTTACTAAAAGGCACAGTAATTAAAATAGGTTTAAACCAGCATAAGAACAAAGAAGAAGCCAGGCATGGTGGAGCCCACTCAGGAGGCTGAGGCAGGAGGATCGCCATGAGTTTAAGACCATCCTGAGCTACATAGCAAGGCGCATTCTCAAAAAACAAAACAAAAAAGAAAGCAAAGGGCCAGTGGTTCCAGCGCCTGCCTCGCAAGCGCAAGGTCCTGAGTTCGATCCCCGGTAACCACATATAATGCTGGGTGTGGAGACACGCCCACCAACAATCAACACCGCACACCACAATGCCGGACATGGTGGCTCACGCCTGTCATCCCAGCACTCGGGAGGCAGAGACAGGAGGATTGCTGAGTTCGCGGCGGCTTGCCTGGGCACCATAGTGAGCTCAAGGCCAGCCTGAACTACAAAGCGAGCCCCTGTCTCAAAAAAAAAAAAAAAAGAAAAAGAAAAAGAAAACAAAGATTGAAAAACTGGAAATGCAACATGGAAGGTATAGTAGATCTTTGAGTCACAACCGGCCTGACATATAAATAACTTGAGCTATGACAGGAATTTTAGTTTTAACTCATGAACAAAGTCTTGAGTTACAACCCTAACGCCAGTCGCTTGTGCTTCCAGTAGGTCTCAGATTCAGATTTAACCCTAAAGAATCGGGAAGGAACATGACAACATCCTTTCCTGGGTGGGGTTCACAAGAAGTCCCGGGTCCATGCCCCTCTAAGGACCCTGGGACCTGCCTGTGCAGGGACAGAGACCCTGAAGGCTGTGGAGGGTCCTGAGCCCCTCTGACACGAGTCACAGTCAGCCCTTGAGAAGGAAAAGGATCCACTGTAGTTGAGGGCATGGCTTTTGTCCGTTTTTTTTTTTTTTCCTTCCTGTTTTTTTTTTTTTTTTGCGGTACCAGGGAGCAAACTCACAACCTTATGCTTGCAGGACAGGTGGCCTGAGTGCGTGGTTTTTAGTTGTTACTAGTGGGGATGGAGTCCAGGGCCTGCCACTGAGCTCTATGCTCACCCGGAGTCCATGATTTAAAAAAATAAAAAATGTTTACATATATTTTAAATTATTGTATTCTCTGTTTGTTTATTTTTTGAGACGGGATCTGACTTTGTAGCTCAGGCTGGCCCTGAGTTCACTCTGTAGCCCAGGCAAACCTGGAACTCAGCAATCCTCCTGCCTCTGCCTCCCGAGTGCTGGGATGACAGGTGTGAAGCTCCATGTCTGGCAAATTGTTGTGTTTTTAGAATTTGAATGGAGTGGCTGTAGAAGCCCTGGCCTACAGACCAGGAAGGGAAACGGAGGCCAGGCTGGTCTGTTGTCCTAGCTGGGAGTGCAAGCCAGGCCTCTCCACGCTCCACGGTTTGCCACCCTTTCCTCTTGAGCTAATCTCCTCTACTTGCCTTCCTCCCTTCTTCCCTTCCTTCTTTTTTTCCTTCCTCCTTCCCTCCTTCCCTCCTTCCTTCCGGCCATACTTGGGATTGAACCCACTAACCTCCGCCCCCAGCCCTCTTCCACATTTTGAGACGGGGTCTCACTACGCTGCGCAGGCTGGGCTGGAACTCGCGATCCTCCAGCCTTGGGCTTCCAGAGTGCCGGGATGGCAGGCCTGCTCCACTGCGCCCGGCTTGTCCTCCTGCGGTGCAGGAGGCTGGAGGGGTTCGAGGCTCGCTCTGCCCTCGGCGGCACAGCTGGCGCTGACATCGGCACCTGCCTCTGGGGAAGTGAAGGCTACAGGGCCGGAGGCAGGAGGGAGGCACGGGGGAGCTCACGCTTCAGCGTCTTCCGCGTGCCTGAAGCAGGGCTTCCTTAAAGCCCATCCTGCGGGCCAGGACTGAGCGGCTGTGGCCCAGCCAGGGCCTGTCGCCCGCACGTGTCACGCAGAGGGAGGAGGGGTGGCTGTGGCTCCTCTCGGTGGCTCTGGGGCCGCTGGGAGATGGTTCTTCCCCAGGGGCTCAGCTGCCACGGCTGAGGGTCCCTGAGTGCCCAGGATGACCCTGCGTCTCCCTGGGAGGCTCAGAGGAGGACAGAAAAGACCAGCACAGCAGCCTGCGCTCTTGGACTTAGTCACTGCTGCTAGCTCCCATCTTATTTGTTTGTTTGTTTGTTTGTTTGTTTATTGGCAGTACCTGGGAAATGAACTCAGGGCCTTGCATTTGCCAGGCAGGTGTGGCCCCACTGAGCTATGGTCCCAGCTCTAGCTGCCATTCTAAATTTCTCTATGATTATTAATATTTTTTGAGATGGAGATTTACTACGTAGCCCAGGCTGGCCTTGAACTCATGGCGACCCTCCTGCCTCAGCCTCCTGAGGGCTGGGATGACAAGTGTGTGCCACTACAGCCCACGTTAGCTGACATCTGGAGCGCTCACGGGAAGCTAGGTGCCAGCCGCCTTCCCCACGTGAGCAGCTGACTTCGTCCTCAGTCCCACGAGCAGGGCACTGCTGTGACTTCTACCCCACCTCAAGGAAACTGAGTCCAGGAGCCACAGGGTAGTAAATAACTGGCCTTGGGTGGTACAGGGGTGGGGGTCCCCAGCCACACTGTGCCACACATGTACACCCAGTGCTCTGCTGCCCCGAGGGGTGAAGCTACACGGCCCCCAGAATCACACCAGCTGTGTCTTGCACATGTGCCCATTTCTGTCCACGCTGGGGCACAGGAACAAGCAGGCGGCACAGTTGCCCGTCTGCAGAGGCCTGAGCCCTGGCTCAGTCTGTGCACCCTGGCAGGACTCAGCCAGAGCCCTCGACAATAAGTTTCTTTGTCTCTCGCAGGGAGAAGCGCTTCCGCTTCTAGGGGAAGTCAGCCCTGGGGACTCTGCTGCCCTGAGCGGTGATATGGGGTAACGTCTCCCAGAGGCTGGACCTCTGCTTCGAGGTGGAGGTCCTCGACTACTGTCCCTTGCTCTCAAAATGCCTGAGGCGGAATGAGTTAGAGTTAGCTGGGCATGGTGGACACCCTGTCATCCCAGCACCCGGGGAGGCTGAGGCAGGAGATGGCAACTTTGAATCTAGCCGGGGCAATTGAGCAAAACCCTGTCTTGAAAATAAAAAAAAATAAAACCAAGGCTGGGATGTAGCTCAGTGGGAAGGTCCTGGGTTCAATCCCCAGTACCTTAAAAGGAAAGAAAGGAGGGAAGGAAGGAAAGAAAAAAAGAATTTGTTGGCTCATCCTTCTGGATGACCTGTCACCTAGAGTGGCCCCACCTCATCATACTGTCGCCATAGCAACCCCACATCAACACAAGTTCCAGAGGGACAGACCATGCCCAGCACCACAGGGAGGACCGGGTCAGCTTCCGGAACCACCGCTCACGTGGTCCACACCCAGCACACGGATCTGTGCACACATGTGCACAGCCTACTCGTAGCTGGCAGCACTGTGACTCTCTGGAGCGGAGTTCACCTGGCACCCGCGTCTCTGCGGGCCACACAGCTTCTGGTGCCCCGGGTCACTAAGCTCAGGGTCCAGCGGCAACATCCCCAGGAAAAGGCGGAGAAACGCGGAAAGCAGGGCACAAAGCTGACGGAGTCGGGAGCAGAGCACGGCACGGTCTTGGCCGCCCGGGCCCAGCGGGCGCTCTCTCTGGGCCAGGAAGGGGGTGCAAGGGTCTGAGTGTGTGTGACGTTGGGTCACAAACATCTTTCAGGTGGCTTTGCAAACCAGGACTTGACCGTGATGATGATGGTCACACGCTTCTGGGGCACAGCCTGCTGACCCAGGGGACCGACTGCGTCTCCATCCTGCCACTGCCTCCCTTGGGGGTGGGGACTGTGGAGGCCCCTGAGCTTTGGGGCCCTGCAGAGCCCCACCTGTAGAAGGGGACCCCAGTCCAGAACTTCCCTGGATTGCTGGACAAAGGGCGACAAAGGCAGCCGCTGTTTCCAGCCTGACGAGCTCGGCCTTCGCATCCCCTCGGGCTGCGCACCAGCCGCCCCTGCGGGATTGTCAGGCCACTTTCGGGCCATTAAATTCTAAGAGTCTATGAAGACCCTTTGCGTCACCCACCTTCAAACTCCAGCTGGGCCCCAGGGGCCGGAGTGCGGCTGGCAGAGGCGCTGCTGCCTGCGGGAAGCCGGGGCCCCAACAGACCCAGTGCCCTCTTGGACGGGACACTTTCAAGATGCCCCCTGTGCCCCCGAGACCCTCCTATGGGGAGCAGAGGACTCGCGGGGGCTCCCCGTGGCCGGGGTCTCAGACTCAAGTGGAGAACCCCGGCCCAGACGCAGCTCAGTTGGCAGGCAGCCCGGGCGCCGCCCGCCGCCCGCGCCCAGGCAGCCCTCATGATGACCACGCAGCTTTCTTAATGGAAGGCAAGCGTCCAAGCACTTTAGCCTTGCAGGGCAGCAGACTGCTGATGGCCGACGGGACTGGCCTCTGCGGGCGGGCGCCGCGTTAGAACGCGTGAGGCCCGATCTCATACGCTTGCAAACTTTCCCTGGCTCCTTCGGGCCCGAGCCCCCTCCCCCGACGAAAGATTGCATCAGAGAGGAAGGGAGCGAGATCTCCATAATTTATAGCATGGGCATTTCACTGGGGACAAGCGCTAATCTGTACTTACCGATACATTTAAGAAAATGCATCCTCCTGCAAGCCTGCGCCATTTACGACTCCTGGCACAAACCGCAATGCTCAGTCTTCAATTAAGGGACACCTTAGGGTTCATTATCACACAATCGCTCCCTGTGAACCATGCCAAATGCTGTTTTGGCACGGAGCTCTGGAGATGAATTAGAAGGAAGTCTTCTGTAATGCCCTCTCCTGGTCCCCATTACCGCCCCGGCGCCCAGGCCCTCCTCCCTCAACCCTCCGCGGGCTTTCACTATTCAATTTCTCAACGTCAACCTCGATTCTCTAGAGGTGTAGTTAAAGATGCCACATCTCCTTTCTGTCTTCCGGCTCTCAACAGGCCGCAGCGTGGCCCAGCTGGGCCGCTCTCCACCCCCGTCTGGGCTGGAGCGGCACAGATGCGTCCCCGCCGGCTGCCTGCAGTGCAGCCGGTGGCCTGGGCGGCGCGTGAACACGCGGGAGCCTAAGCGCCGAGCGGGACCTGGAGACCCAGGTCAGCGAGCGGGCGCCGCTATGGACACCGGAGCACAGGCGAGAGGCGCGCTCCTCGCACACGGGACCGGGGAACAGCCGGCCACCCTGACTCCTCGCTCGGCACCTGCAGCCCAGGCCACTGGGAGGCCGCTCCCTTCATTCCCGCCGCGAGAACGGCAGAACGAGAGGCACACACCCGCCGGCAGCACCCGGGTCACGGGCAGCTGCGCGCGCAGCAAGGTGCCTGTGCCAGGGAGCTGCCCAACGTCTCAGTGTCCCGGGGGATGTGCCAGCGAGCGCTGATCGCGACCAGGCCTCAGCCCAGGTCTGCACACCGCGAGGCCCGAAGGACCGGGCTGCGCGGGTGCCAGCCGTCTGGGTGGCGCATACGCTCCGGCCAGCACAGGGCCAGGTGGCAGGGGCGGTGGAGAGGCAAGCACACGCGGACCAGAGATGCTGTGTCCACAGACCCACGTCTCGTGGAAATTTTATTACATAGAGTGTAAAATGAATTGTCAGTCAAATAAAAAGAACACCTTTTTAAAACAACATGCATAACATTCTCCGATTCCTTTTTAATAGTTAGACATTTCAAGCATTGTAAGGAGAAGAAGGAGGAAAAACCAGAAACTAACTTCAGTACATTTCAAACGGAATGTCCCTCAGGTCAATTAAAAATGCAAGAAAAAATAGCTTCGATTCCGTTTTTTTCCTTTAAAAATACATGTTATCTGTACAAGATGCGCTACAGTAAACATCAGAAATCATATCATCCCTTTATTAAATCACAATTATTTAATTCATACTGTGGTTAATACTAGGTTTATTTATTCATCTAGTTAATCTGACAAATATTAAGAAAATATTTAAAAGACAAAAGCAAAAAACACCTTGGAATTAAAAAATAGTTACTACATTTTTATACGGTTTAATGTTCCACAGTGTTAAAAGTTATATTGAATTTCTTTTTAATATTAAAAATAACAGTATTTATATTTCTGAGAGAATAAAGGTTTTCTGTTTTGTTTTTAAAACCAGCTTGGAGGTCTTAGATACACAATTGCAACCAGTAATGAGACATGAAAAAATCGTGTGCTAAACGCATCCGCACACGTTCATACGACCCTCACAACTCTAGAAATAATACAGGCCCTACACGGCACCCCTCCCAGCCCCTGCTGGACAGCAATACAATTATCTGTCTCAATTCACAATGCACATAATTAATTACAATACATAATAGTTCAGGTTTTTAAAAAATGCAATAAAACCAGATAGCCAAGATACAAGAAATTAGAAGTAAAAACACTTAATGAATTTACACATTTAAGAATATTTAAATACTGTTTAAAAAAAATTTTTAAAGAATTTGTTACATACTACCTAAGACTTCCAAGCCACTTTCTGTTGCAACAGAAATTTTTTAAAAAACACAATAAAAAAACTGTAAATAAAAAGACAAAAACAAAACAGAACGAAACAAAAAACAGCATGTTGAAATGTTGCTGCTCCGGGGCACACTGGGGTCCTGGGGCTGCAGGCGCTGCTCCGAAGGGGTCCCAGAGCTCACGCGTGTGAAGTAACGATAGAATAACGAAGCAAAAATTATCAGCAATTTTTTAGTAACTAAATTTCCCAATTTTTAGAAATATTCTGTTAATCTAAATATAGTGTTTCACAGAACAAAACAGGTTCTTCATTGAAAGGTCCGCAAATCCCAAACCTCTGTCCCGAGCAAGTCTCCACCGGATCTGGAGGGGGCGCCGGGCTCTACTGCTCCTGTGGGAGGAAGGCAGCCGGCGTCAGGGCAGCGCCTCTGCGGCGAGGCCCGTCTCCCGTGCCCAGCACCGCCTCCCGGTCCCTGCGTGTGCGGGCACTGGCGCCCCGGACACCCGGAGCTGCCGCAGCCTCTCGCAGCAGCAGCCCAAGTAAGGAAACGGAGGCCCAGAGGCAAGGAGAGCGGCACTCAGCCCCGAGCCCCTCAAGAGGCTGCTGTCATCCTCTCCGGCAGCCCAGCCAGGAGCAGGGGCTGCCGCTGCCCTCAGGGTCCCCAGCCCCAGGACGGCACGGACCTGGCTGTGGGCCTGCGCCTGCCCCAGCGTCTGCCCGTAGAAGGCGACCTGCTGCCGGTAGTACTCCGCCCAGGCCATCGTGTAGTCTGGCGGCGAGCTGGCCTGAGGAGCAGCGCTGGGCGCATGACCCGGGTGACCTGGGTGACGAGAAAGCGCGGTCAGTGTAGTGGGAGTGGACGCGGGGGTTCCTGCTACGGAGCCGCCCGCCACAGCTCTGGGGAGAAAGCCGGGGTGTCCAGCACGGGTGTGTGCTCCGCACGCCCGATCCCACCAAGAGTTTTAACACGGCCTTGGGCACCTGGGGAGGAGGGACTCCCTCCAGACCTCTGCTGATGACCTCAACGTCCCGGCCCTGGCGACAGAAAGGGGCCAACACCGGGGAAATGGGGTGCCAGGACCCGAGCTCGTGACACACACGGTGCCCGATGCAGGACGGACTGTGGGACCCACACAGCACTCGGTGCTGCCTCTCCAGCACCGCTGGGCACCTGGCCCGCGGGGTCCCTCTCCCCGGTTCACCCTCCCTCAGTTGCCCGAGACGGCCCAACAGAGGCGGGCTCAGCGGGACTGTCAGGGAGCGGGACGCAGCGCGGGCCTGGCAAGGCTGCACCCTGTACAGCGAGAGCCGCAAGCTCTGCCAGGCGGGGACGTGAGCCGGGCACGTGCCCCCAGCAACTCACTCTGCTTTTTGTAGTAGTCCTCCCAGGCCTTGCCGTAGTCAGGCTGGCTGCTCTGCGGCTGGCTCTGCTGGCCTGGGGGGAAAGGGCGTCACCCACCGTGCGCAGCCCACCCGCCCTGCCCTCCTCGGGTGGGCAGAGGGTCCGGACGTGCGGGCCACAGCCCCACAGCTACCGTCGATGGGAGGGGAGGAGTGGGGAATGGGGTCACCTCCTCCCACCATGCGGCACGCCTGCAGGGCGGGGCCGTGTTCTGCCAGGTCACGGGGCTCAGGCATCCACCTGCTGAGGCCCACAGGGCCACCCGGCCTGGCCGTCCGCACGGCAGCCTAAGCAGCTAGAAAGTCACGCCACTCAGTGCCCCGCCCACCTTGCTCAGCATCGAAGGCTGCACATGGGGAGAGTCAGGTGCTGAGCTCACAGTCACAGGCTGACACGGACGTGGGGAGGGACCGCAGGGCAGGCACTGCTCTCTCCTCAGTGGGAAGGTGCGGGGGGCAGGAGCCCAATCCTGCCCTTGGGCACAAAGGGCGCCAGAGCTCTGCTCTGAGGCCTCCCGACCTGGCCACACTGTCCCTACACCCGCCCCACCGCACTGGAGGCCACCGGCAGAGGCCACTTCCAAAGGGGAAGATCCACGCTCTTCTGGGGCCACAGTGGCTGCTCACAGGTCCTCTGGGCACAAGGGGGCAGAGAAAAGGGTGCTATCGCCCTGCTGCTGGGCAGAGACCAGAGCCTATGCAGGCAGGAGGCTGCCAGAGGAAGGCTCGAGGCGGGTCAACAGGGTAGCGGGCCTGGTGCCACCCCAGAGTGGATGGGCTCACAGCGCAGTTTGGAGCCAGGCCCGAAGTGTCCCGCGACAGAGTACGGAGCGGAAGGAAAGGGCCGCAGCCGCGGGCGTCTGTGACGGGAGCCGTGTGTACCGAGGCCTGCAGCCCGCCCAGCGGGAGCCCCGAGGG
Source organism: Thryonomys swinderianus (assembly GCA_004025085.1). Lineage (NCBI taxonomy): Eukaryota > Metazoa > Chordata > Mammalia > Rodentia > Thryonomyidae > Thryonomys > Thryonomys swinderianus. Next base: position 23,014 of record PVIC010017447.1, on the reverse strand, counting down.
ACTCGCCTGCCCAGCCAGCGCTCGGGCAGTGGTGTGATGGGCCTGGCGTGGGGCCGCGTCACCCGCAGCTCAGTGTCCACAACGCCTATTCCTTTCTAAGCAAAACCTCAGTGTTCACGCTTAGCTGCAGTCCTGGCACTCTGCGGTCAGGAAGCTACTTTTGGCTGCAGGCTGGTCCCTGGTCCCCAAAGGTCCATCCATCCTCGCTGTGCTAGAGGGACACTGGGGGGGGGGGCACTTTGGGGAGCAGCAGCAGGCGGAGCTCTGTGATAGGGAGCGGGGCGCCCCCCCCCGGCTCGGAGCTGCCCCCGCACGCCCGCCCTCCGAGCCACTCACCTGGGACCTGCTGCGGGGGCTGCTGCCACGCCTGGTAGGTGCTGCCCCAGCCCTGCGTCAGGAAGGCCGGAGGGCCGCTGCGGGCGAAGGAGGTGCCCGTCAGGCTGTGCCTGCTCCGCGGCCGGCTCCCTCCCTCGCCCGGGCTGCCACCTACCTCACGGGCGTGCTGTGGGGGTTCCCATTCACCTTGGCAGCGAGGCTGGGGAAGCAGCCCGAGCCCCTCGGAGGAAAGGTGCTGCGGGGAAGGACAAGCGAACAACTCCTGAGTGCCAGCAACGGGGGTGTTGCCCCCCGCGCCCGCCAGGGAGGGGGTCCAGGAAGCAGCGGGGCTGCTGGGGGCTCTGCCCCTCGCTGCTGAGCATGTGGCGGTCCAGCAGGAGGCACCACTGGTGCGGGTCAGAGCTGCCCACACACAGGTGCCAGGTTCTGGGCAGCGGGCCCATAAGACTCACTTTTGGTGGGGGGCGGCAGGCGGCTGGCTGAAGGGGCTCTGTCCGAAGGCTCCCGTGGCACCAAGGCCCGTTCCCTGTGTGGGCACAGAGCGCTCTCACCCCTGCAGAGGGGCCTCGCCCTCCGCCCAGGCCCAGGCGAGCCAGCTCCGGGGAGACAGTCGTGAACGAGACACCCCTGCACTCACACTAGCCTTCCTTCCACAGCAACTGCGCGGGCAGCCATGGCACTGCCCTCGAGTGACCAGCACCACCACACAGCCAATCCTGGCGCCACCACGATTACCCTGGCATGTCACCCTGGGGGAGGACCAACCTGCTTGACTCTCCCGTCAACTCAGGCTGGCCCAGGGCTCTCTGCCACTCTACGTCCCCACTGAGGTGAGCAGTGGCCCATGTGTCCTCCATCAACACTCCCTTTCTTTATCTGCCTTGAGGTGCCTGAAACTAAAGTCAGAGTCAATGAAAGCCGCGGCTGCAGGGCTGTGGCCGGTGCTGCCCGCGGGGCCCAGGCGGCTGGGGAGGCTGCTGTCCGCTGCTCATCTAGGCCTGCACAGACGCTCTGGGACGAGCTGCTGTGCCCGGGGGTCCTGCCAGGAGCTGGCCTCCCTGGGCCTCTGACCTCCCCGAGTGGTGGGTGCTGCCCGGACGCAGGACGCAGGACGCAAGGCACAGAGCGCAAGGTCCCACGGAGGGCAGGCACCGCAGGCGTGCCAGGCAGTCCTGCTCCACCCAGCCGGGCGGGGGAGGGCCGGGTACGTACGCCGACTTTCTCGTCTATGAGATGCCGGGCCAGCTCGATCTGCTGCGGGGCGCCCCTGATGGTGAAGACCCGCAGGGTGGGGTCGGTGTGGGGAGGGGGGTTCCGCTGCAGCTCCACATGGGCACCCGACTGCTGGTTGATGCTCTTGATGTTCTCGCCCCCTGCAGGCAGGAGACAGGAGGGTGAGGCGGTGCCTTCCACTGCTAGGGGCACGCAGGGCTCTAACAAAACCCAGGGCTATTTCTTTTGCAACCCAGCTGCTGCAGGAATGCGGAAGCCCAGTGGCACTGTCCCCGGGGTTGGACTGAGGCCCGTTCCCTGCTTTTTGCCATGCTGGCCGGCAGGCAGCCCCAGAAATCATCCAGGGAATCAAGAGATCCCCCACAAGCCCCCTGCACAAGGGGACTTCGGCTGGGTGCGGCCCTATAGCTCTCCCTCAGGCAGGTAGACGGCCTGTTGATACTCTACCCCGTCCCCTCCGAGTCCCTGTCACTTCTGTGGGGGTTGGGAGGGGGCAGACAGGACACAGGATCGGGCTAATGAAAATGTCTGTCGTTGTGGACTCTCAAAAACCGTGGAGTCCCAGTCTCTTAATGAAATTTGCATAACAAAAGGTCCAGCAGCGTGACAATGGTTCGATTCTTCTTTTGAAATTTCACAGATCTGCTGGGGGGGTAGGAGGAGCCAGAACACAAGGAAAAGAAGAGCAGAGTTGTGCAAAGTTGGCAAAAGATGAAATGCGGACAGCCTGGTACAGGGAAGCAAGGAGCCCCTGATAATGGGCAGCAGAGATGCAAAACCAGTGAGGGTGCCACCCTGCCTACCCAGTCACAACCAGCCTTACAGAGACACAGACTGCTTCCGCATAAGCACCTGGGCCCTGCGGAGGGCCACGCTCTTATCCGCAGAGGATGACAGGGCTCTACAGGGGCCAAGAAGTGAAAGTGGAGCTGGCTTGGGCGATCCTTCAGCATGGGCAGTCCCAAGGGGCGCCATGGTTGAGCAGGTCAGTCACCACGGCTGTTTGTGGTATGCTAGTTTAGTGGCATTTCAATTTAAAAGGAAAAAACAAAAACAACTCCGCCAAAGTTCTGTGCTCACAGCAACCGCTAGAATTTCTTGTTCTCTGGCCTGGGGTGTCCAGGGGCGCTCCAGCCCAAGTGCGAGCCCCTGAACCCGCTCCCCAGAGCTCAAGGGCTCTATCTGCTCCACTCCAGGAGGTGAGCAGCTCTGCCCCTGGGACAGGAGACTCTGGGGCACAAAGAACCCAGAAGAGATGGAAACCACCTCGCTAAGCCCCGAGACCGGGGAGCCCCAGGCTGCCTGTGGCAGGCGAGCGCACAGAGCTGGGTGGGCCCAGCGACCTGGAGCCGGACAGCCCCTGTAGCTGTGTGCAGCCGCTGGCCCTGGGAGTGGGGCAGTAACACCCCAAGGAGGCGCTGCCAAGCCGCACGGAGCCGGAAGGAGTTAATTTAAGTTCATCTTCCTTCCAAATGAGGTCACCAGCTTGGCACATGGTGGCCATCCAGAGACTCATTCAGCAGCTTGCTCCATTCTTCCCCATCATGGGGGGCTGAAGCGACCCACCCGTGGTCCCTGGCTGGACGTGAAATCGTAAAGCAATTAATCAACGCTGCTAAAAGGCCTGGCTGACAAGAGCAGGGCTGGCCGCGCTATCTGTCAATGTTGCCGTGTTTATCATGGAAATCTGGCAGAGGCCGGGGAGGGGCACGTCTGCCCAAGGCCGGAGCTCAGGAGGCCTGGCCTGGCTGCCACGGCTCCCTCCTCCTCCCCCACCGCTCCCTGGACAGGAAACGTCTCGGCGACCCACGGGTGACGAAGGACCTGCTGTGTGGCCGGCACAGCTCCTGTGGGCTCCCTGTGGCTGTGGCAGAGGTAGCAGGGACTCGGGGGCGGGTACTGGTCTGCTCCGTCTCCTCCCTGCGGGTCTGCTCAGGTGGTTCTGTGGAGGTGCAGGTTCACGCGCGTGCATGGGGCTGGTGTGTGGCCCTGAGGGCGGGGCCTGGGGGGCCGCAGGCACCACGCCAGTGAGGCCTGCTGCAGTGGACTGAGCTGACACAGGGCTCTCAGAGCCTGCAGCGCGAGGCCCTGGCTGCACACCCACAGGCCTCAGACTAACCTCCTGGCAGCGTCAAGGGCCTGGGTGGCGCGTGTGACAGACACATCACAGCACCCAAGCAGCCAGTGACAGCCAGGACACATCAGCAGCAGCGCCGGAAAGTTCCACCCACGCTGCTGTCCCCACAGGGGCGTGACCGGGAGGACGCTGTCCATGCCGGAGACGCAGGTGTGAAAGAGCACAGAACCCACGCTGTCCCGAGGGAGGCGGGCTGCTGTCACATTCCCTGCAGCGCGAGCACCCCGCAGTAGCTAGAGGCATTTGGTGGTGGAAGGGATCTGAGGAACTCTGGGGAGAGGGCAGGATTTATTTCCCCATATGCTGTCAGATGAACAATGAAGGCCGGTACAAAACCCAAGCCCAAAGCCACGGCCCACCATGGCGAGGCCCCACTGTGCCTGGGCCTCGCGCTCCCCAAGCCCGGGGCTCCTTGCAGAGAGCTCTGTCGCTCTCCCACGCAGCTGCTCCCAGGTTCCCAGCTAGCAGAGCCTCCCCGCGTGTCCCGCCATAAGGGTCTGCCGCCTGGGAAGCACGGGGACCAGAGGATAAAGGCCGCCTGCACATTCTTTACCCATCAAGACCAAATACCCAAAGCCAACGAGTGGCACCCTACAGGTGAGGAATCTTCCAAGCCCGGGGTGAGTTCGTCACCAGCTGGACACTCTGTACAGGACCACAGACCAGTTCCCTTCACACTTGAACCCTTGCCTCTGTTGGGATGGCAGAGTCACATCCCAAACAAGGCCTGTGCCAGGCAAGGCTCCAGTAGAAGGCAGCTGACGCCACAGACTGGCTGCCCCGGCCATCAGGCCTGAGTGACCGTGTCCCCTCTGGGGAGGGAGGAACGGCACCGAACCCCACACCACCTGCCGCCTTTCGCTCACCTTTGCCTATGACGAGGCCACACTTGTCCGCCGGCACAGTGTACGTGATCTCCTGGACGCCACCAGGGGCCCCCACGCTCCAGTCGCCTCGGCTGCGGCCTCTTCCTCTGGCTACTGCCAGGCCTCCGAAGCCATCTCTTTCCTGGGAAGGACACAAGTGCTGGTGACACCCACTGCGACTGGCACTGGCACCACTTTCACCTTCTCAGAGGAGACTCGGTGATAGGACATAATCAGAGAGAACCTGGCACCCTTCAGCCCAGGACTGAGGCACGTCCCAGGTGCTCCCGAGGAGGACGGATGCGGCGGACACACGTCCTGCTGAACAGCACGGGTGCTTGGGGTCTGACGGGTGGGTCGGCGTCTGCTCTGCCTGACCCAGCAGCCTTGGGGCTTTAATCACAGCACTTGACCCACAGGTGGCAAGACTTGGGTTTTTCCCTCAATGCTGAGGCCCCTCTGTCCTGCAGCAGAAGCCAGATACTAGATGCCAAGGGGCTCTGGCACTAGGAGCGGACACGTGGTGCATGTGTGACAATCAGTCCAAACACCTTGTACTCCGACCAGTCAATGGACAAAACAGGTCGTTTAGCCCCGGGAAGGAGCAGACACGCTCAGGAGTGACGGCTCGGGCCACTGGAGGGGGCTATGCGGGGCAGGCAGAGCACAGCCTCCGCCAGCCCTCGGGAGGAGTCCCCTCGCTGCGAGCGCAGCAGGCTCTGCTCCAGACGGGCCACGACGTCCCTCTGGGGCCGCAGGGCCTAAAGTCTGCCAAACGTTGAGGGCAAACCTCGTCATACCACGAGCTGCCTCATGCGAAGGGGAAGCCCAAGCATCCCTCGGCACCGCAGAGCTGTCGGTGACGAGCAAACTGAACACGTCCCCAGAGTCGACACCAGCAGGGAGCAGAGCTGAGTGGGGTGCTTTCCCCGCTCTGCTTTTATGTGAGACAACTGACAGGTAAACAAGGCAATCGAGGGACTTGTGTTAAACCCCGCGTGCTCCCTGATGCATGCACGTCTAGCCGATCTCGTGGGCATCTCTCCACAGGACGTTTCGACACTGGTCCGAACCAAGCACCGCCGCCTGGGTCTCCAGTCACAGTCGGCCTCTCCCTGAACAGCCCCCTGCAGACTGGGCGGCCATTCCTGCAGGGTTCAGAAGGCCCTCAGAGGCCCTCAGGGCCCCCAGCAGCACCGCCAAGTGAAAACTGCAGTCAGCTGCACCGAAGGCTCCTAAGGCCCATCCCAGGTCCTGGCCAAGGGCAGAGTGGGACCGTGACGCCACCAGCTGCTTCTGCTGTGGCTCTAGGCGCTCTCGGTGCAAGTTTCCTGTCGGCCCTCTGCACTGGGAGATGAGCCGGCCTACCACAGGGCCACTGGCTCCCGACACAGGCCACGGCGCGGCGAGGGCAGCACGCGAGCTGTGCGTCTCAGAGACAGGCTTGGCACCAGGTGCCTGAGGACATGCTAGGACTCTGCACAGTCCCGGGTCCTTTCTGAACCAAGGCTCTGCCAAGAGGGTGAGAGCTGGAAGAGCGGAGAGGACACAGGAGGCCTCGGTCCCCTCTGAGGACGCGTGTGTGACCGCACCCAAGTGCACCGCATCCTGCGGGTGACGAGCACACGGCACAGCGCGGGACCCACCTGGGCTGTGAGGATCAGCTCACTGATGATGTGCGCCGCGTGCTGACACCTGTCCGGAGGGCCCATGACTTGCGCTGCTCTTTCTGGACTAATCCCGTCATCTGCAGAGCACGTGGGAGGCAGAAGCAGACAAGCCATTAGAAGGGCACCAAGGCCAGGCTGAGCCCAGTCCAGCTTCTCACCAGCGCCACACGGGCAATGAGGCGCCACCCGCTCGGCAGCCTGGCACACGCGGTCAGGGAGAAGGGAGACGTGTGCGACTGCATCTTGCCTTTTTCAGGTCAACACTCAACTCTTAGGCAAGTACAGCTATTTTAAGAAGAGAGCAATAGGAAAACAAAGCCAAACTCAAAGAAATACCAAGGCTGAGGAAAACAGAACAGAGCCAGGGCAGAGCATCTAAAAACAGCACATCACAATGCGCCTCTCTCCTCAGAGACACGAAGAAGCACACACAATGTAGAACACTTTCCCACAGAAGTACATTTATAAAATTTAGAGCCTGGCACTGTGGTGCATGCCTGTCATCCCAGCACTCTCGGAGGCTGAGGCAGGAGGATCTCAAGCTTGAGCCCAGTCTGGGTAACTTGGCAAGACTTTAAAAAAAGGAAAAGAAAATGAGGGGAAGCCGGGAATTTAGCTCATGTGGTGCTGCGCCTATCTTGTAAGCAGGAGGGTTGGAGTTTGAGTCCCAGTACAAAAAAGAAAAAGAAAAAGAAAGGAGGCAGGAAATGTAGCTCAGTATCAAAACCCTGGTTCAACACCGTGTACTACAAGTGACCCCCAAAATAAAAACCTCTAATATAGTCATCATTTTTCATGATTATATATTATTTCTATATAAAAGCAAATAGATTATTTTCCTTTTTATTTTGTGGTACTGGGGATCAAACTTGGGCCCTTATACTTCCAAAGTAGGTGCAAACCATGCTTCCAAAGTTGCACTAAATCTCCAGCCCTTCAAATAGATTATTTTTTAAAAAATATTTTACTTAGCAAAAACTACGGACTGGAAGTACTCTGCTGTTCAAGGGGAGAGAAAAGAAGGAGAAAAACTGTCGGGTGGAGTACTGTGGCACCTCGGCTCATGAACTTAATTCTTTCCATGATTCTGGTTGCAGAATTCATCCCACAGAACCATGACCCTGGCGCTACCCTGACCCAGTGCTTGGGATTCAGCGGCAACTAGACTGAACTCAATTTGCAGTTCAGGTTCTGGAGATGCCACGCCAGTGCATCCTAGCCAAGAAGCAACTCCAGGGATGGCCTGCGGCGGTGGGGACGGAGAGAGGACAGGAAGTGCATGGGGCTCCAGGAAAGCCCTCCCTGTCCCTCACCAAGGGCTCGGAGAACCATGGAAGCCAACCTGGCTTGAACTGGATCCGCACGCCAGCGTCGCTCTGGATCTTCTTGATCATCTCCCCGTTTCTTCCTATCACGATCCCCACAGCGAACCTGGGCACAGACACCTGACAGAGCCAAGACCCCATCAGTTCCTTAAATCTGGGTTTTTAAGGACTTTAAGAAAACACAGGTAATAGGCTCTCGTGACAATGCAATTTTGGAAACGACATAATAAAGGATGTTTTTCCTCTTAGAAATAATACTGATTACATTCTTGACAATGAAATATGAAATAAGTCTAAGATTTGATCAAAAGTGGCAAAAATGAAGTAGAAGTACACCAACTACAGTGACCACGAACCACCCTGTACCCTTTCTACCCTTCTGCTGCAGTGGAAGGCACAGGGCGCATGGTGCTCACCGCCCGCAGGGACAAGCACCGGGACTTGGCACCTTGCGGTGCTCCGAGCCGCTGCCGCTTCCCACACCCTGAAGCCTTTGCCAGGCACTAGCTCTGGCCGCTGAAAGCACTCTCCCCCCAGCCTGTCTGCTCTGCCTGCCTCGTCTCTCGGCCTGCCTGGTCCAGACTGGGCTGCAGCTGGCTTACGGCTCTCGGGCCCTGTCCCCAAAGTCCACCCGAGCTGTCGTAGGTGCCAGATGAGTGACACCTTTCAGTGAGACAGGCTTCCAGGGCTGGCACGACCACAGCAGATCATGGAGACAAGGGGCACTTTGGTCTTTACCTGGGCAGCATGCTAACCTTTAAAGCTAAACCCCAAGGGCAGGGGAAGTAACCCCTGTGCCCATGATGTGGCAGTCTGTCCTGACATTCCTGGGAAGGCAGCGACTCCAAGTTTCCAAGGTGCTCAGAGCTGAGCACTTCAAGTGCAGTGACCAACAAGTACACCTGCTGCCCTTCCGCCCAGTACTCAGACATACCTCTATACTGCCTCCTCCAGGCCGAGAGCTGAAGTCGCCACGCACGCCTCGGAAGTCGGCCTGGTCTTTTTCTCGGATGATCTCTAGTACCATTTCTCTCGCTTGCTGTGTAAATACAATGCAAAGCATTGTGGGGAAACGACTGTGCCCAATGAAACGTCCAGACCCAGCCCTCCCAATGTGAGCTTAAATATCCACAGGCTGCTCAGCTGAAGGAGAACACACAGTACTTAAGAGATTACCATAGTACTTAAGGGACTTGGGCAGGCCACTGCTGAGAGGCACAGACATCAGATTCTAAATATGATCTTCACACGGCCCAGAAGGCCCAGGCAGCAAGGGCCCGCCCATCTGCCTGTGGTCTAGAGGGTCCCCATGGCCCAGTGAGAGGGCTGGCGGGAGGGAGCTGGGGATGAAGACCTGGGGAGAGGCATCACGGAGGCCCTATGGCGAGACACGGCTGGCCAGGGTGGAAGCAGGCCTGAAACGCTGCGAGACCACCCAAGGACCAGGCTACGCTCGAGGCAGAGTCCCTGTGCAGTGCCCAGGAATGTGCTCAGCAGCGCACCCACCCAGGGCTGCCAGCCACTGGGATCCGCAGCCAGGCCCATGGCACACCACACCAGGGAGGGCAGGAACCAAGAAGCCTCTGGAGAAAACTGAAACCAACCCTCCCCCAGCAATCAGAGCCTGAGGACATTTGGAAAAATGGGAATATGGACTGGATATGAGCTGGATATGCTAAGTTTCTTAGGCCTTGTTTTTATTTTTTGGTAACATTGGGGATTGGGCCTCGTTATTCTTAGGGATTGGGGTAAAATGTCATAGTATCTGTTTCTTATAAATAGTAAAGAAAAAAACATACACTCTCAGCAAAATACTAGATAGGCTGAGGATATACAAACTTCACTGTACTGTCGTTCTGACTTTTTTTTTTTTCTTCCTTTTTTGAGACAGGGTCTCGCTTTGTAGTTCAGGCTGGCTCTGAGCACACTGTATAGTCCAGGCAAGCCTCAAACTCAGCAACCCTCCTGCCTCTGCCTCCCGAGTGCTGGGATGACAGGCATGAGCCACCGCACCCGGCACTGTGCTATGTGGTATTGATTGCTGATGGGCTGAGTCACCACGCCTAGCATTGTATGTGGTTACCGGGGATCGAACTCAGGACCTTGCGCTTGTGAGGCAGGCGCCAGAACCACTGAGCTAACCCTCCAGCCCCACTGTCGTTTTTACTTTTATCAGTAGTTTAAGTTTTTCACAAAAGTTGAGGCAAGAAAAACAATTAAACCTGAATGGAGTGAACTATCACCAAATAAAAAAAGGTGGAATATACAGTTTTAAAATTAAAAAATGCTGGGCCGGAGGGTAGCCCAGGCAAGCCCTGAACTCACAGCAATCCTGCCTCTGCCTCCCGAGTGTTGGGATGACAGGCATGAGCCACCACGCCCGGCACTGTGGTATGTGGTGCTGATTGCTGGTTGATTGCTGGTGGGCGTGAGTCACCACACCCAGCATTGTATGTGGTTACCCGGGATCGAACTCAGGACCTTGCGCTTGGGAGGCAGGTGCCAGAACCACTCAACTAACCCTCCGGCCCTGCAATCTAATTGTTTAAAAGCCTCCCACCCCCATTTATAAAAAAGATGAAGAGGAAGGCCTGGCCTAAAGGAAGGAGAAGAGCTGTGTCACTAAAGCCCAGGGAGGCCTGTTCTATGCACACGTGTGCACTGTGACCAACTCGGCTGGCCAAGGAGACACCACGGTGAAAGGTGACCTGGTTCTCCGGGGCCATTGGCAAGGAGCTACTCTAACAGTGATGGGAGAAGGGTCAGGCCGCAGGAGGAACATTCACTTTTCTTTTCTTTTGCAGTACGGGGGATTGAACCCCAGTCCTGTGCTGGCTGGGCAGGCGCAGCACCACTGAGCTGCATCTGTGGCCTGAGCACTCGCGTTTCACTCAGGACAGACCTGCCTGTAGCCCACGGCCCACTCAAGCTGTTTGACGGCGGGGGAGGAGGCAGACGAGTGAAGGCCACTCCCCTAATGCCCTTGGGCAGCGTGGCTGTCGCTCCCAAGGCACAGGTTGTCTGTGTGAGGCACACATGTGCTTTTTGGCTCTGGCACCTGTGCCCACCTTCAGTTTCAGCTGACAGGCTAAGAGAGGCAGGCCAAGAAATGAAAGCAGAAAGCCGCACCTGAGCTCCTCAAGGTGCTAGACCAGTGCCAGCCACCACACCCTTTGGCACTGACGGGCACTGTCCGGGTTTGCTGCCTACAGAGGGCCACCTCCACATGCTGCCGTTGAGCACGGATGGACTCACGGTCGGTGGAAACGAGGGCCTGAGCTGTCGCTGATCTCAATGCCTCAGAACAGCTGCATGAGTGGCCGGGGCCTACACCAACCCTTGGCATTGACAAGCTTGCTTAGGAAATAGCCACGCTCAGGAAGGAGCATGCACACCACAGGGAGAGGAAGAGGAGCTGCAGGCCGACACCGGCTGAGCCCGCAGCCAGGCCTCCCGCCCCGGCCCCACACCTACCTGCACTTTGAAGGGGTCCCCAGTGATGCGGAGAGGCTTGTCTGCACCCGTGGGCAGCGGGCCGTCCTGGATCATGACCATCTTCACCCCCGTGCGCTCCTGTGGGGACCAGCACAGCCCTCAGTGTCAGGAAAAGAAAGCAGACACCATGGAACACAGGACACTAGGCCTTGGCTGCGCTGAGCCCAGGCCCTGTCCTGGCTGGCCAGTGGAGCTGGCTTCTGGGAACGTACACACTGGGTTGTGCGAGACAGTATCCGACTAGGACTCAAAAACAACTTCCCCAAAAGGTCCTCTTTTCTCTTTTTCTAGGGCCCACAATATCTAACACCAGGGAACTCTCATACTCCATACACCACCAAGTGCTTTACTTAACGTGCAGGCCCCCAGCGGGAGGACAGCCTGCGGCCGGCCCATCGGCGCATCCAGCAGAAGAGGGTTCTCCAGCGGGCTGCCCAAGAGCTCAGACTTGCCGACCAGCCCTCATCTCCGGGACTGCCATGGTCTGAGGCTTGACTGTGACACTGACCCACCGCGAGCCTCATCCCTGCCTGCGAGCGCAGCCCCCAGAGGTCTGAGGTCAAGGTCTGTAACAACTAGGGTAGGAAACAACTTCCATGTGCCCGTTTCTGGCCTTTCCCTCGTGGCTGCAGCCACTCGTGTGGCTGCGAAAGTGTGCGCTGACTGTGCACCTCCTTCCTAAGCCTTGCTGGGCAAGGCAAATTGGAAGCATGCTTGGCCCCAGCGTCTCGGATGCGGGTGCTGGAGTTCCCAGAGCCGCACGTCTTGAGCCTACTCGGCAGCAGACTGACACAAAAGATACCACTGGCGCTGTTTCAGCTCTGACGCGAGGCAGGCGCCCGTCGGTTGGAGACAAGGACGCTGAGCCTTGAGGGTACACACTTGCTTAGGAGCACACAACTAATGAGGCACATGGTGGGCAGGTTCCCAGCCAGTGCTGTCCTCATCCCAGACGGTATCACCGCCGGGGAAGGCCAGCCCAGCGCAGCCTTTCCGGTGAGTACTCCCGGGGCTCTGCAAGGCCAGCCCGGCCACTCTGCTTCAGGCTGTGCAGGCTTGCGTACCTGCAGCTGCTTGATTGTTTCTCCTCCTTTGCCGATGACCAGGCCCACTTTGGATCCCGGGATAAGAATTTCCTGAATCGTGCTATTGCCGTCCACGTCATTGTGAAAGCCGGGGCCATTCCGACAGCGGTCCACGATTTGCCCCAAGAGGCGTTTGGCTTGTCTTTGGGAGGGAGAAGAATCACAAGAGAATCAGCATTAAAGGCCTCGGGTCTGCAGACCACACAGGCGTCAGGGCCGCCCTCCATCCAGCTCCAGCTCCTGCCCACAACCCGGGAGGTCGCCTTGCCATCCGCCACGCTACCAGGCTGGAATTCAAAAGCAACGCACGCCATGACACCGCCATTCCAGTATGGAGCCTCGCCAAGAAGGGCACTGCCCTGTGCCTGCTCGTGTCCTCACAGAAGCGGCTGCCTCCTACTGAATGCCACCTGCTCTGTGACAGGGACGCGCCCTTCTCCCTCTGCATATCACTTCCCCAACCCATTACCTCTCTCGCAGAGTAAGCACTCAACACGCTTGTTAAGAAAGGGCAGGAGAGAGCAGTGAGAGACGGAAGAAAGAAAGCGAGGGTTAGTCGTCACCGTTCGTACTCCCAGGTCCAAATGTCCTCCTTGCGACCAACAACACTGCTCTGACTTTCCACCTAAGGCTACGAGCTGCCCGCGTGGCTGCAGGAGGTGGGGAGCCGAGCCCGGCGTGGCGCACACTCGCAGGCAGCTGCTCCGCGCAGCCCAGCAGGGCGGAGCCTCCCGGCCATCAGAAGGGAGATGCCACGTGGCAACGGTGCGGCCCACCCTGCCAGTGTCATCTGTCGGGTTAGTTTATTCCCTTTTCTGCACCAGAATCTTTCCTGGCTGCTATTGGCAGAATTTATGCTTTAAACCACCACATGCCATCTCGATTTTGATTCCTTTGAAAGAGAAAGACTCAAGTCACTAACCAGGCCGCTGTATTGCTCTCTGGAAAAAACAGCGCTTTCCCCTAAGTTTTAATCCCATCGTTTTGACTCCTTGGGTCGACATGAAACAGGAATGTTAGGAGAGTTGGAAGAGAGGAGGGAGAGACAGGAAATAGATGTCTCCTTTGTAGTCTTTGTGTACACAATCACTCTACGAATCTTCTCGGTTACAGCGGCTTTTTAATACTTTGCTGGTGCACTAGATTAACCTGTGCTGGAAGAAAAAATGCCTCGACTCCAGCAAAACCATCCAGTTTGCCCTCTAATGCACACCTGCCAGCGGTATTTATTCTGGTTCACCACTTGCAATACTGCAGCAGAACAAGAGAATTTAAACTCATCTGGACTCCCTGAGAAATGGAAACAATAAAACAACCCTACCTAGTGAGCCAGACATAATCTCAGCGCCCTGTGCCCATATGCAGCGCTATTCAGTAGATTGAAAAAGCAAAGTGAGATGACTGGAGTCAGCATGTCCCCTGCCCCAGGAGGGGCTCGGGTGGAGGAGGCCTGCATCTGGCACAAGGCTCTGAGCACACAGCACCCGGACAGAAGAATGCTGCTGCTTAGGGCTGGTGCCAGGGCCTCAAAGTCAGGAGACCCTCTGCTGGTCCATACGGCACTCTGAGTGGAGGAGCAAAGGCCATGAAAAGCGGGTTTCCTGGGTTCACTATTAGCCAAAGGTAAAGGGCTGGGCTCCAATGAAACTCCTGGTGCCAGCACTCTGCAGTTCCCAGTGACAGGCCCTCTAATCCAGACCTGCCCGGGTACGGAGGCTAACAGGAAGGAGGAAGCACATTAGCATCTTCAGGCTGCTGATGTCCATGCCTGAGGAGGCCCTGCCTTGCGAAGGAGATGTTAGCACAGCTGTGAGGTGCTCTGCAGGGTATGGAAGAGGCAACACCTCCCGTGTGGAAGGTCACAGAAAGCTTCTCTGGCGTGCTGACCTCTGGTCTTTTGCTATCGGAGCATCTGCGGGGGCCAGGCTGCGGCACAGACCGACAGTGTTCAGTAACAGTTCTGCCCTTTCGTTTCTCCCCACTTGGGGAAGGAGGAGGAAGAGTGAAAGGAAAAAGTAAATAAAACAAACTTACTCAATACTTTCTGGGGTTCCGGTAAGTACACAGGGCCTCTCTGGAATCCCAGAACTCTCTATAAGAAGAATCAAGAAGATGAGGTGTGTTGGTGGGCACCAGGCAGCAGGTGCCTCTGCCTGTGTGCAGACGGGCTCTCCGGGCCACTGCCTCGCCAGCCCACAGAAGCCCAGTCTCCGAAAAAGACAGTTTGCTTCGCCTGGGGACAGACGCGAAGCCGGTTGTCAGAGGAGAAACAAGCCCCGCAGGGGAAGTTGGGACACAGCGGCTCCAGTACCACCCACGAGCTATCAACTGGCTGAGTCGTGTGAGTGGGCGAGTCCTCAGTTTCTCTGCTGCGGACGAACTTAACGGTCGCAAGTTGTAAACAGCTCTGAGGCACATGAGTCAGGGACTTGAGGTGAGCACTTGGGACTGTCACCAGGTATCGCGTGCCTGTCCCGAGGGGCCGCCACACCAGGTGCCCATGGTTCTGACCTTCCAACAGAGTGCACCTGCACTTCCAACACCACATGTGATGCTTTGGATTCTAAAAAGCTGCTTCTTAAAAATATTTCCTCAAAAAAGAGAACTAGCTATTAGCAGTTACTGCCTTTGAGACACTCTAACAAGTATTTTTTAAAATGACAAACAGCTCTCGAATAAAGTATCCCCACTGGAAAAAGGTCAAACTCAAATGAGACGACAGAACTGTAAATAAAAACTGCTCTTCAATCTGTCCCTCTCCGTGTCACATGGCCCAAACTGGCCCTCCTGGAAACGTGTCTGACACATGCTGATTGAGCCAGAATCCCGAGCCGTCCTCTCTCCACAAAGGGATGGAATGGTCTTGTCCAGGGGAGCCAGTGTGCAGTCCCCAGGACCGACCCCCCCAAGCCACAGGACTCTCAGGCTCCGCTATGCCCGGCATAACATTCTGGTGCAGAAAACACAGGTCCTAGGTGCCGCCTCTGTCACAGCGCTCACGGCGAGGCTGGATCTGGCTGGCTTTTGCTCCGGCGCTCCTGCAGGGGTCCGGCTCCAGAAATGCAAGGAAACACCAGTGACACATACTTACCCACAACCCCACACTTCTAAGCAACAAACATAAGTACTGAAGCTGGGAACATTTGCAAAAAAGTTATTTCTACTGAACTGAGATTTGTGAAAAGGATGTCTTACCTGAAGCAATCTGAATTTTGCAACCAGATTCTGCTTGAATCCGTGAAATCTGCTCACCTCCCCTGCCAATAACTGAAACAAATTGAACAGGGTCAGAATGCAGCGCTGGGTCACATTTAACCATGCACGGATGGCTTAATGAATTCAACAAACATAACACTTGGCTCACAGCTCACGACAAACCAAGCTGGCCTCCCTGAGCCCGCGTGAACTCTACGGGAACCCCCGCAGCAGAGGTGTGTGAAACGCAGCACAGACACAGGGACTCGAGGGGCAGCGGCAGGGGCAGGCCAGTGTCCCCGCCCCACACACTGGTCTCTCCTGTGGCCCGAGGTCCCACTGCAGCTCAGGGCTGCACAAACACATGCGAGAAGAATCCCACTACTCTGCCGTGAGAGCTGAGAACAGACGGGACAGTCGCAGGGGAGAAGAGGACAACGTGGATACTTACTAAACCCGACCATTTTATCAGGCACTTTGAATTCTTCTGTTATGACTGCCCTACAAACAAAAACATTTTGGAAAAATTGTAGAATATAAAATCCTGCAGCTACTTTAGAGCCCCTCATTTCCCATGTTGGCAATGCTGCAAGACTTGAGGTAAGTCGTGCCAGATGGCCAGCCAACCCAAGCCTCTGCAGAAAGCCTCTATCAGAGGAAGAAACCTCTGGGTCTCCTAAAGCCAGCAGCTCCTCCGGGGCCCGCCTCTCCCTGTGCAGCTCCTCTCCGCTGCCTAACTCATGCCTCACTAGGTCCCCCGTGGCGCATGGGCCGTCAGCCCCAGGACCCTGAAGACTCCCTTGCGTCTGAGGAGGATTTCAGGCTTCTGTCAGCAAGCCCTCTCCAGATGAAGATACCCACTCCCTTCTCCTTCAGCTTCCCAGGCTCCGCCCCACACACTGTCTGGCCACCCCACAGTGCATCTACGCCTTCCCAGGTGAGACGCCCACAGAACAACCAGCCAGCAGGGGCCTGCTCAGTGCTGACTAGGCCAGGGTGACCCGCCTCACCCTGTGGGGAACCTCCCTGAATGCCACCTGTCCATTCCATGCCTTTTCTTTTTTTAAACTACTACATTGGCTCTTTCAACTAAACTTTCAAATGGGCCTTACAGTGTATTGTGGACAATGTCCAATTTGCCTAACCCCCCAGAAGGCAATTAAATCCAAACATTTACCTTATGAGGAAGCTAAATTCATGTAGTTTAAAAAAAAAGTGAGCATTTTTAAACATCTCCACACAGCTGGATTTTTACCCATCACAAGAAGGGCTGGATAAAGTGCATGTTTTCCAGGGAGGCGCGGCTCTTTGAAGAAGAGCAATAGCATAAACAGCACTCGCCAGTGTCACTGTGGCAGCGCGAGCCATCTCCTCCTGGTGCAGTTTACATCCCCAGCCTGGTACAGAGGTGTCTGTCTCCTCCGGGACTTGTGCTTTCACCCCAAAGTCAGCCAGCACCTGGCCTCCTACTCAGTCTCGCCACCCCAACAATTGGTAGCGGACGCTGGTGACTGTCAGCCTGCGGGCTTAGCCTGCTCTGTGGACGACAGCAGCCCTGATTCGGAGCCACCGACCGCTGCTCCACTATGTGCTGCACAAGCCGGCTCCTCTCAGGCATTGCTCGGGGTTGGACCAGAAGCCTTCGGGCTCCACATCAGTGTCCCGGCTCGGGCAGCTCCCAGGCCGCAAGGAACTGAGTAGCCTCTGGGGAAGAAACACCCCAAGATGCGCTGCTTCCTTCCAGGAAGAAAAGGCCCTTTTCTAAAGCTGAGGGTGAGAGCTGCCTAATGCTCCAGGGGTAATAATTTTGGGAAGTAACATCCTAATTACGTGTAATAGGAAATTCAGGGCTTGATACGAAATTAAATAAATAATTTTAAAAACAAAACAAACAAAAGGCTAGGGTAAATCCTTTGGTTAACGGATCCCTGGTGATTATTAGAAAGTCCTCAAAATTCACACACAACAGAGGACAGAGCCTTGGTGCTGGCAGTCAAGGCTGAGGGACCTTTATGGAAAAGAAACTGGCACTGCGTTCTATGTACTTTTCCCTCTTTTAAAGATGATGGCGTGACGACAAGCAGCTTATCTTAGGGGATGGCTTTTAAAAGCGCAGCTGTCTTTACACTGCTCCAAATCCTTGACAGTTAATGGAAGGCTATGTGGGAGGCAGAGGCAGAGGGCCAGCCAGGCACCTGGCTGAGGTTCTCGGCCCAGTTCTATCCACCCAGGCAGGCTGGTCCCCTGGCATCTGCAGCACCAGGAGGGTTCTCTGTGAGGCCAGGCCTCACATTCTCGAGTGAGTGCTAAGGTTCGCAAGACACAGGCGAAACCCTAAAATAAGAGGGCAATGTCACATTCTCCTATTTAAAAGTAAACGGATGTTGTCATGCACGAAGAGCAGCTCCAGTGCCCTGCAAGTCCTCTCAGCTGCTGCGCCGAGGGGTGATTTCTAGTGCCCTCTATCGCTTCATCCCTCAGCTTGCGCTGTCTTGGAAAAGGACGGAGGAAACGTAGAGCCGTAAAGAAATGGAGCCCATGGTTTCTTACACTCCCGACACCCAACTTCCTAACACTCTAGTACAGATGGTGGATCAATAAATAATTAGAAATGATCAATAAATAATAAAACATAACCCACTGCTTACCTTTGATGTACCAAGGCCCCTAACTGGTTACCTACTGTGGCAAAAGAGAAAGAGAAAAGAAAAATCAAAGCATTAGCACGGATAAACTAACTTCATCCTTACATGAGTTCTTACCATTTCAGGGGGAGAAAAAAGGGAGGCAGAAAGCAAGCAAGCAGTAATTTAGGCTCAGTGGCTGAAATGAATGCGTTACATGATCTGAAACAGGAGGGGACGTCTCGATCAACAGTCTCTAACCCAGTGTCCAGCTGAACGCAGGATAAGAAATTGATCTGTGTGTCCACATGCTGCGAGGCCTGGGAGAAAATCCTGCTCGCCTAAATCCCTCTAACTTCCTACCTCCCTCCTGCTTGGGATCCCACCTCAATGTAAAGCCAGAGGACTCCTTCTCTCTCTTTTAAAAACAAATGAGAAGACTTAACCTCCTCAGAAGCATTGTTAAAAGTGCTGGGTGGCAGCTGTAGTCACTAAGAACATGCACATATGTTGCTGGTGGCCATGGGGGGAGGAGACAGGCCCAGGCCCCCACCCTCCCAGCCTGTCCCGGGGCTGGCTGGGCCCACCGCAGCCGTCCGCATGCAGTGGACCCTAAGAACTCGCAGCCGCCCCTCAAGCCCATTTCACAGAGACAACAGTGCCAAACAGCCTCTTATTATTAAAACCGACTCTGTAATCACATTCCCACAAAACCACTTTAGCTACGCTTTTTGTTCCAGTTTCTCCTCTTTCAGCTATTGATGAGTGTCTCCTTCACCAGCCATCAGCAAAAATAATTCTGTGGCATTTCTCTTTTGAAAAACGCAGCGTAGGAAATATAGTCAGCAGACAATAAACAAGTACAAACCCCAAACATATTGCAAAGAACTCAAAGTACCTTCCAAGATGCTAAAAAGAGCATTCAAAAACACAGTTTTGGAGAAAGTTATTAAAGAATAGATAAGAGGTAAATGGGAAAGGATCCATTACAGCAACTTCGGGACAAAAAGCAAAGCTGTCTGACACAGGAAACACACAACTCCAACTGCTCTTCTCCTGTTCAAATGCAACCCTGTCACTCCGCCTGGACAGTAGCTGGTCAAAGAGACAAAGGAAAAGAGAGCAGATCATGGTATTTTGAAGAAAGAAGAAAAAGCAAACAGAAACAATGCTATTGAAAAGTAGCAGCTACTAAGCTTCCTGACATTATAACAGGGTATTTCTTCTGGATCAATAGTAAGATAATGGACTGCAGCCAAAGTATTGACACCATATACTGTTAATCTGCTTATCTCAGGGATAAGAGAATTGTTTTCAACTGACTCTTAAAATGTTTCTTTTTGCGTATCTACTTTGAATACAACAAATAGAATAGAGTGTGGTCACAATTCCTACTTCACCCCAAAACTGAACAATCCCTAGCTTTGGACAGGCCTCAGCTCACCTGGAGGAGGACGGCCAGCTCTGGAGGCAGAGGGAAGAAAACACACGAACCACATCAAGACAGACTGCTTATGTGTTTGCTCAGCAAGTCCATCAGTCAGATGGGCACCCACGGCCCTCAGGGCCTTCTCCTGCTGGGTTTAGGGCCACAGCACACCCAGAGAGCAGAGGACAGCTGCCCACCAGCCAGACCACTGGCCACCATCTGCTGGGTCTGTGACCACCAACGGCGCTGACCTTCAGCTGTGCTGGCCTCGGGAGAGCCACAGAAACTGAGCAGAGGGTAGCACCGCCACAAAGAACCCACAGGACTCGGGAGAACATTCAGAGGACTTCTGTCCAGAGGCATTCACAATTTTCTACTCACCATCATTATGGAAATTCCTTGTTGACAAAGTGTATACTCTGAGTGCCACGCACGCATACCCTTTCTGACACTAACTCTCTGCTGACAAGTGCAGGTGCTCACAAAGACAGAAAGAAAAACCACAGACAGAGAGGTCCTGCTGAGGGTCACAGCACCCCGAGACCCAGAGCCGACACCTCCATGGCCGCCGGCCCCAGGGCAAGCTCTGACCCAAGGTTCTCTCCCTTAGGACCCAGGCCTGTTTGGCTCCTAAAACTGAAAATCAGCTTGGCCAAGAGGGGCCCTGAGATCACACAGCAAATGGTGTCCACTTCCGGAGCGGGACCTCTCCCGAGCCCTCCCTGAGGAGGCCCAGCAGGGAGGCTGACAGGAATGCCTATCAAGTTCAATTTAATGGTAACTACAGTCATTTTACTGCAAAGGAGGAAAATGCTGAATAAAATCAGCCCTATTTCCTGCTAATGGCGTGAGCCGGTCGACAATGCTTCATCTTCTTCCAAAGTCTCCTCAGCTCAATTCTAGCGCTCCCATGCGCACAGGGGTAGTGTTCATTTATCCTGCACACTCCATAATAAGAGGCTGCCTGGGCTGTGCAGGGAAAATGAATCTCACAGAAAAGAGTCATCCTGCAATATATGAAATTCTTTTCTAAGGAGTAATACTCTGCCAATTCCAATAAGGCTCCAAAAAAAGTCAGGTGGCCAGAGATGTTAGTGTGGAAGAAAAAAGGCTTCATTTTTCTCCTCCCAAAGAAAGTCTAACAAAGTTATTACTGGTCAAGAAAGCCAACTGTGGGGCCGGAGATTTAGCTCAGTGGTTCCGGTGCCTGCCTCGCAAGCGCAAGGTCCTGAGTTCTATCCCCCGTAACCACATACAATGCTGGGTGTGGAGACTCACGCCCACCAGCAATCAATACCACATACCACAGTGCCGGGCGTGGTGGCTCACGCCTGTCATCCCAGCACTCGGGAGGCAGAGACAGGAGGAGGATAGTGAGCTCAGGGCCAGCCTGGACTACAAAGTGAGACCCTGTCTCAAAAAAAAAAAAAAGAAAGCCAACTGTGACAGGCACCAGCGTAAGGTCACCACCTTGGCCGCTCTCCGGGCAGGACCTGAGGCTGGCCCCAGCAAAGGCTGGTGAGCAGCTCAGCTGGGGACCCTCGCTCTGCAGGACAGCGAAACCCACAGTCACCTTCCTCGGCGGGCAGCGGGGAGCAGTCCTCCCTCACCCTTCTTCTGACTGGATCGTGCTTGCCCAGGCTCCGCCACAGGCGGCGACAGCCAGGGAGCTGGGGAGACATGAGAGCTTCCTATGCTGAGTTCAGCCAAAAGCCCTTGGCAAGTAATCCATCTCTGATTTTACAAATTATTTAATTTTCAACAGCAAGAATAAATTCACGTTTATGTCCACATCTCCACGCCTCCTGGCGGTCTACACTGCCGGGGCCACTTCCGGTGCCTCCCTGCACAGCCCCACTGGCCTACGAGAAGGGACGAGGCCCCTTCTGTCCCTCACCCCGGGGCTCACACTCCATATCTTCATCCTACAGGCCAAGGCCTCTCTGGTGCTGGGCCCACCAGCCCTGGGCATGGACTATAAACAAGGAAGTCTATACCCCAGAAGCTAAGCAGAAGCTGAGCATCCATCCAGGCCAGCGCTGGGGTGGCGAAGGCAGGGACCTTCGAAGGGAACCTCTCCTGGCCCCAGGGCCAGGAAGAGTGCAGGGCCCGGGCTCACCCAACAAACACAGGGAGAGACGGTAACTCTACAGCCTTCTACTCATAGCACTAAGTGTTCCTCCCATGTAGGCCCGTGATGTCAATACAGGGAGCCACAAGGAACTTTACACAGAATGTGACAGAATAAAGGTGTGTATTTCATCCAGCTTTTAAGCTGGCTGGTCTTTTGTGCGTCCTGGGCTGTGTCCAGGGCTGCTTGCACCATCAGTCCCTTTGCCCTGCTTAGCAACCTCCCGTGGCACAGCTGCTGGGACTAACCTTCACGGGGGGCTGGACACGCACTCTGGGGCGGTCAGTGTGACAGAGCTGCCCTGGTGCAGCCGCCACGTCCTGCTGAGGGCATAGACGCCCAGAAGTGCACTCGTGGGCTCCATGGGCGTGAGTAGAGTTTCTAGGACAGCGAAATGCTTTCTGGGGAGGCTGTGCCACCAAGTTTTAAAAAGCTCCTTGGTGACCCAGATGCTCAGCCTGGCTGACCCCTCCCCTCAGCAGCTTCCAGAAGCCAGGGCCGCTGGACGCCAGTGCCGCCGAGCGGGGCTCTGTGGGAAGCACTCACGCCACACAGCCCCGCCTGGGCTGTGCTGCTCTGGGCTGGGCTGGGCTGCGCAGGAGAAAGAGGCAGGGCTGTCAAGGAGAAGCCGTGGCTGCCAGTCAGCCTGGGGCTCTGTCTGGGGCCCTCACCAGAGGTGCCGCACACATCTGCCTGGGAGGGGCAGGAGCTAGCCGCACACGGCAGCCATCACTCAGGGGCCGACCTCGAGCAGCCCGGCTCTGATGCACTGCCCTTCCCCGCCCCAGCTCTCAGGATGGGCTCAGTCGTCTGTCCACACACTCCCGGGATCCACCCTGACCCCTCAGGGAAGCAACTGCATCACAGATTCACACTTCTCGTCCCGAAGCCAGGCCACTGGCACCTGTGGGCTGAGGCAGCACGGCCGCAGGCGGCAAATGGGGTGCACAGGCCATTTAGCAGCAACTGCCCTGACCCTTGTTAATCTATTTTTAAAATTTTATTCTGAGATGGGATTTCACTAAGCTATCCAGGTTTCCGTCAGACTTGAGATCCTCCTGCCTCATTCCAAGCAGCTGGATCACAGGTGTGCATCCGTGGCTGGCTGTCACTTCTCCTTTCAATCTAGGATTTTAAAAATCTCTCAGCTGGGCAGGGAGGCACAGGGCTATAATGCTACCCTTTGGGAGGCTGAGGCAAGAAGATGCTAGTTGAAGTACAGTGTGGGTTTCACAGTGAGACCCTGTCTCAAGAAAATAACAGCCAGGGCTGGGGATTTAGCTCAGTGGTTCCGGCATCTGCCTGGCAAGCACAAAGTCCAGAGATCAATCCCCAGCACCACATACCATAATGCCTGGCGTGGTGGCTCACACCTGTAATCCCAGCACTTGGGAGGCAGAGGCAGGAGGGCTGCTGTGAGTTCAAGGCTAGTAAGGGATACACAGTGAGTTCAGGGCCAGCCTGAAGTACAAAGGGAGACTCTGTCTC
>PVIC010017446.1:0-32743 GCA_004025085.1 Thryonomys swinderianus | reverse complement strand
TCAGCAATCCTCCTGTCTCTGCCTCCCGAGTGCTGGGATTACAGATGTGAGCCACCACGACCGGCATTGTGGTATGCGGTGTTGATTGTTGGTGGGCGTGTCTCCACGCCCAGCATTATACGTGGTTACCGGGGATCGAACTCAGGTCCTTGCGCTTGTGAGGCAGGCGCCGGAACCACTGAGCTAACCCTCCGGCCCTCTTTTTACTTTCTTAAGGCAGGCTCTTGCTCTGTAATTCAGGGTGCCCTTGAACTCACTATGTAGGCCAGGTGGCTCAAACTTCCACTGATCCTCCTGCCTCAGCCTCCTGAGTGCTAGTCCTATAGGTGTGTGCCACTACCTTTGGTCTTTGATTCTTTTTCTTTGACAGAGTCTTGCTTTATAGTTCAGTCTGGCCTGAACTCACTATGTAGCCCAGGCTAGCCTGGATCTCACAGCAATCCTCCTGTTTCTGCCTCCTGAGGGATGGGATAACAGACATGAGCTAACATGCCTGGGATTGTGGTACGTGGTACCGATTGCTGGTGGGTGTGAGTCACCACGCTCAGCAGTGTGGTATGTGATATTGGGGATCGAACTCGGGACCTTGTGCTTGTGTGGCAGATACTGGAACCACTGAGCTAAATCCCTGGCCCTGGTGTTTTTATATTCTTAAATATAATCAGATACCAAAAATTTATCAATCAAGTAAGTTAAAAAATCTTTAACATAAAAAAGAACACAAAGTCAAATAGGACTTGGCAAAAATGAAAAACAGACGATTTTGAAGAAAAAACTATGCTCAATGTGGTGGTACCTAACTACTGGAGAGGCTGAGGCAGGAAGATGAAAAATTCAAGCTGAACTTGGGTCCTTTAGTAAAATCCTATCTCAGAAAAAGGGCTAGACAGAAGTGTAGCTTGGTGCGCAAGTCCTGAGTTTAATTTTCAGTATTGGCAAGAAAAAATCTAGAATTACTGTCTGCAGAGAATAAAAATAAAACCTTCTGTTTATCATGAGAACAAGATGCTATTAAAAAGAAAAAGAAGCTAGGGGTATAGTTTAGTAATTAAGGCCTTGGCTTCAGAGTCCAAGGCTCACGGTTTGTATTGCAAAACAAACAAACAAACAAACAAACAAACAAACAAACAAACAAACAAACAAGCATCCCCAAAGAATAAACAGCCAGAAAAGGAAAGACCTTTAGAAACAAAAACCAAAAATTATAGAGGAGACAATGGGTTGGGCATGGTGGCTCATGTCTGTATTCCCAGCACTCAGGAGGCAGAGGCAGGAGGATTGCTGAGTTCGAGGCTTGCCTGGGCTGCATAATGAGCTCAGGGCCAGCCTGAATTTACAAAGTGAGATCCTGTTTCAAAAAAAAGAAGACAATGTGAAGACACACAGAGAAGGTATCACAAAGAAGATGGAGGACTGTAGTGCTTTATCTACAAGCCAAGGAACATATAAGGGTAGAAGGACCTAGAAGAGAAAGATGCACTCGCTCAGTGCCTTCATGGCCCTGCTGGTACATGAAACTCTGAGACATAAAGTTTAAGTAGTTTAAATCACCCAGTTTGTGTACTATGCTATGGGATCCTTAGGAAACTAATAAATACAGGGATCCTCTACTACAGGGTTAGAAACCTGTGGAACAATGAAATTAATAGTAAACTGTGGATCAGTAGTGAACATATTTCTTGTGAATCTCTCACTAATTCATTTGACATTAAAGAAAATATTAATACATTTATTGAATGTGCCACTGCCCATACCGCTAATGAAAATATTTTCTTATAAAACTGGTATATTGGGGCTGGAGATTTAGCTCAGTGGTTCCAGCACCTGCCTCCCAAGCGCAAGGTCCTGAGTTTGATCCTGGTAACCACATACAATGCTGGGTGTGAAGACTCATGCCCAACAGCGATCAATACCACATACCACAGTGCCTGGTGTGGAGGCTCACGCCTGTAATCCCAGCACTCGGGAGGCAGAGGCAGGAGGATTGCTGAGTTGAGGCTTGCCTGGGCTACATAGTGAGCTCAGGGCCAGCCTGAACTCAAAGCGAAACCCTGTCTCAAAAAAAAAAAAAAAAAAAGAAAGAAACAAATAAAAAAACTGGTATAAGCAAGGCAAAATATAATACACTCAGAAGTTTTTGGATGCCTAGTAGATCTTCCTAGGTACTTACCTCTCTAAGTATTCGGCAAGAAGTTGTTCTGCTGCAGATGAGTACATCCATTCATTTCCAACTTTCTTAGTATATCCAGGTACCTCCTCATTTTTTTTGTTGAATTTAAGATTTAAACCCACATTTGCTTTATGGTCTCCATGAGGGCTGAATTTAAATCACACACACAAATTTAAAAGTCTGTTTAAGCAATAAAACATTTTGTATTCAAATTTTAGAAAAGTTCATCTTTGACTATTCTTTGGCTTTTCTTTTTAAAAATGGTTTTCTAAGACAGTTTTTCTACATCTCCTAGTCTGGCTATCGACTGAGGATCCTTTTGCCTCAGTCTTCTGATTATTGGGATTATAAGCATGTGCCACCATTTCTGGTTCAATTTTTCTTTTTCTTTTTATATTTTAGTTACTATGGCTATTTCCAACTAGCAGTAATGGAAAAACCAGAGGAAGGACTTTTAACTCCAAGTCAACAAAGCATGTAAATTAATTATGTAATTACAGGATAAAAGAAAATAACAAAATGCAAGGAAGCATATCATTGAGGTTCACACACACCCTCGATACCTTTTTTCAAGGTTCAACTTGTTAGTTGCTAAACATAAAAACTGTTTTTCCAACGATCTAAAACATGGCATTCAGATAAAAGATCACTATCAAAGGCATTTATGCACAATTTAAAAAAGAAAATTCACAACAGTTAAGGAAAATAAATACTGAAATATTAAGCACTAATCTTTATCATTTTTTTTGCCATTTATGTAAATTTCTCTAACAAAAACTTACTTTCTCCTAGATCCTCTTCCAATAAAAATACTTCCTGTAAACCTTGAAACAAGGTATCCACTCACTCCAAGGCGACTGGCCAACACATATCCTGGGTTGTACTTTATAGAATATTTCTTTAAATATAAAAACAAAAAGGTCAATTATGGAAACATGATTTTACTTAAAATATTTCTTTGCCTTTAAAATTGGAGATAATCAAGATATCACCATTGGATTCTCACCTATTTCTATTCCCTTCCCTCTCTTTTGTGGAGACAGGGTCTCACTATGTAGTCCAGGCTGGCCTTAAAATCACTATGTAGCCCAAACTGGTCTGAAACTTGCAGTGATCCTCCTACGACAGCCTCATTGGTGGGATTACAGGTGTGAACTACCAACACATAGGCAGTTCCTCCCCACTTTTAGTATATGTGCTGCCGAAGCGAGCACTCCTCCCCACTTTTAAAAGATTTTAAGGCTGAATTTCTCTGCTTGTGTTTCTCCTTAAACGTTAAAATTCCCAAAGACTGATGAAAGGGAGAGGAAATACACAGTCTGTGAAACTGTTTCAAGAAATGAGATGAGGCTGGAGTACTTAGCTCAGTAGTTCTGGCACTTGCCTAACAAGTGCAAGATCCTGAGATTGATCCCTGGTCTACAAAAAAAGAAGTAAGATGTATTGTAAGCACTAAATGACAAACTCCCTGGGCAATTTTTTTACAGATTATGGTGGAATTAAACCCACAGCCTCAGGCATAGTAGGCAAGCACTCTACTACTGAGCTTACAACCTGAGTAATTTTTTTTTTTTTGAGACAGGGTCTCACTTTGTAGTTCAGGCTGGTCCTGAGCTCACTATGTAGCCCAGGCAAGCCTCCAACTCAGCAATCCTCCAGCCTCTGCCTCCTGAGTGCTGGTATTATAGGCGTGAGCCACCACGCCCGGCACTGTGGTATGTGGTATTGATGGCTGGTGGGCATGAGTCACCACGCCCAGCATTGTATATGGTTACTAGGAATCGAACTCAGGACCCTGGGCTTGAGAGGCAGGCACTGGAACCACTGAGCTAAATCTCTGGCCCCTGTCTCCAAAAAAAAAGAAAAATACAGAAAAAAATTTATGAAGCATCTCACAAAACTGCGCAGGTTAGCCTTAAAACTTGTTATCATTCTTCCTGAGCTTCCCAAGTAGCTAGGATTACAGGTATATGGCATGATGTTATATTCTTGTTGTGTTTTTAAAATTTTCATATTCTAAGCAGTGCTTAGCAAAGATCTAAGCAAAATGTGGTCTAAATAATTTTTTTCTTTTCTTTTCTTTTTTTTTTTTTTGAGACAGGGTCTCACTTTGTAGTTCAGGCTGACCCTGAGTTCACTAAGTAGCCCAGGCTAACCTCAGAATCAGCAATCCTCTTGCCTCTGCCTCCTGAGTGCTGGGATTACAGGCATGAGCCACCATGCCTGGCATTGTGGTATGGGGTACTGATTGCTGGTGGGCATGAGTCACCATGCCCGGTATTGTTATATGTGGTTCCTGGGGATAGAATCAGGGACCATGGGCTTGCTAGGCAGGCGCTGGAACAACTGAGCTACATCTCTGGCCCCCCTATAAGAACATTTTAAATTTCCCTCCATGGCAATTCTTTTGTTCAAATACTCATGTTTTAATTCAATGTAATAATTATTAAGGCCTTGGGGCCAGAGGTTTAGCAGTGGCTTATGCTTGTAATCCCACCACTGGGGAGGCAGAGGCAGGAGGATTGCTGATTTTGAGGCTTGCCTGGGTTACACAGTGAGCTCAGGGCCAGCCTGAACTACAAAGCAAGACCCTGTCTCAATAAAAGAAAAAAGTTCTTTTAAGGATATTATATAGTTTTCTAATATTTACTATTACATTAAAGAGGGGCTAGGGATTTAGCTCAAGTGGTACTGTGCCTATCTTGGAAGCACAAGGGCCCAAATTTGTTCCCCGGTACCGCAAAAAAAAAAAAAAGTTCTTATATGGATATTATTAATAGTTTTCTAATATTTACTATTGCATGAAAGAAATACGTATAGATTTATGATTAATAATTAAACTTAATTTGCATACTTAGGGAAGTGGCCACGAATATTATCAAATTAAAGAAAAAAACTTCCAAAACAAGTTGCAGATGACAATTTCTTTGAGGTAGGGTCTTGCAATGTAGTTCAGACTGTCCTTGAACTCACTATGTAACCCAGGCTGGCCTCAGCCTTGCAGTGAACCTCATGTCTAACCTCCTGCGTGCTGAGGGAGGGGTCACAGGCATGTGTTGCCATGCCTGCCAAATGATGATAATCTTTAACCAGGAAACAAACAACTCACAAAGCCAGTACCAATTTAGGTTACCTTTCATGTACTCTTTATATAATGTATATGGAAATTATGCTTACTAAATTTTTATTCATATATTTATATTAATAATGTCAATAGTTTATATTATTACTTTATTTTCATTTGTGATATGGTATCAGGAAATTTTATTGCTGATACCCCATCAATTTCAAGGACTGGTTAGGAATTAAATCAGCCACCTTGAGTTTAATTCATTAATCCATAAATTCATTAACACATCAGCTATGACTATTTTATTGATGACATCTAATTCCTAAATGGATAATCGATTTCTGTGGCCTGGAACATAAAGTTGTTATTAAAATAAGCACATATTTTAATAAAGAATGTAACATTTTTTCATAAGGAACACAGTAAGATTTAGCTATAATATAAAGCAGGTATGTTTTCCAGAATAGATGAGAAGAAGGAAGAATTAAGGTAATCATTTTCCAGTTACAAGTGGTAACATTTTTTCTCTCTCCCTTCTTCCCTCCATGTCTGCCTGCTTCCCTCCCTCCCTTCCTTTTCTTTATTTCTTGGCACTGGGGATTGAATTTAGGGCCTTGAATATGCCAGGCATGTGCTCCATTACTGAGCTACACGACCAGACTAGTACCACTTTTGTAATAATCATTTCAAAATGTCTAATTGCACATTTATTCTTTTTTTTTTGAGACAGGGTCTCGCTTTGTAGTTCAGGCTGGCTCTGAGCTTACTATGTAGCCTAGGCAAGCCTTGAACTCAGCAATCCTCCTGTCTCTGCCTCCCGAGTGCTGGGATTACAGGTATGAGCCACCATACCCGGCTCTAATTGCACATTTAGTTATAATAACTGGTACGGGCTACTTGCTAATGTGCTGCCATATATTCTACGTATAGCAATAATAGTACTATGTTTAACTATACTATCATTAAAAATTGAATAATCATAACCCAGAAAATATAAAGTATATAGCTTAGAGTTTTGGGGGCAGAGAAAGACAGTATCTTGAGTGAAAGTTAGGAGAAAGAATCTTAATTAGTTCTTTAATCTTCACTGATGCCCGGAACAAAACTCTAGCTTCTGTATCTAATGGGCTTCTCTGCTGGTTTCCTCACTATGCCATTTGACTTCTTTTTCCAACAGAGACCTAATAGTAAGATTTTAGGTACATCTCTGTCTTCCATACATAAAGTTTTTTCAAAGGTGTGATGAGATTAACATCTTAAATTTATATATTTATATGTAAAGAGTAATTTTAGATATAAACTTATAGGTTTTTTTTTTTTGCTTTTTGAGACAAGGGTCTCGCTTTGTAGTTCAGGCTGGCCCTGAGCTCACTATGGTGCCCAGGCAAGCTGCCGCGAACTCAGCAATCCTCCTGTCTCTGCCTCCCGAGTGCTGGGATTACAGGCGTGAGCCACCACGTCCGGCATTGTAAACTTATAGGTTTTAAAAACTTTACATTTTACCATTAGGGAAAAAAAGGGCAGAAAGAATAATTTGACTGTGAATTATCTGTCTTCAGTCAAATCAATTATCCTGTCATCAATAAAAACAAATGACAGGTAATGAAAACTTACTCCAAGTGAAAAGGAAGCCAATGAACATCTTTACAGAAAAAAATTTTGAAGAAGCATTCTGTAAACTTAAATACAGTTTCTCGGGATTCTCTAGGGTTTAGACTGTCCATTTTAGCAGAATAAAGGTAAATAATCTTTACAGAAAGGCCATTTGCCTCTTTTAATAGGCTCTGAATTATAATGAAACGTCTGAAGAAACAAAATCTATTCCTAGAGGGTATTTTAATCAATATGCTTCTTTTAAGGTTGATAATAATCCAAAATAAACAGTATGGATTAATAATGGGCTTATGTTAAATTTTTTAATGGATAAAAAAATCAGTAATTACCCCTCTAAAAAGTTTACATGAATTTGTGGTGTGTATTGTATGTGGTGCTAGAGACCTAACCCCAGGACTTATACATGCTAAGGTAGATTAACATGAATTTTTTTTTTCTTTTTGAGACAGGGCTTCACTTTGTAGTTCAGGCTGGCCGAGCTCACTATGTTGCCCAGGTAAACCTCAAACTTAGCAGTCCTCCTGCCTCTGCCTCCAGAGTACTGGGATTATAGGTGTGAGCAACCATGCCCGGCACTATGGCATGTGCTACTGATTGCTGGTGGGCATGAGTCACCATGCCCGGTATTGCTGTATGTGGTTACCAGGGATTAAACCAGGGACCCTGTGCTTGCTAGGGGGACACCGAAACTACTGAGGTAGATCTTCAGCCCTCTAACATGAATTTTTAAACACTTATTCCTTTCTGCCCCATGCCCCAAGTACCAAGGACCAAACTCAGGATTGCTTGACCAATGAGCTACATTTCAGCACTGTTTATTTTGAGACAGGAGTCACAAAGCTGCCCGGGCTGGCTTTGAACTAGCAATCCTTCTGCCTCAGCTTCCAGAGTAGCTGAGATTATAGGCATCAGCCTGTGAACCACAGTATGTGGCTCCACATTTATTCTTAAAATATTTGAAATAAATTTAAAGGAGTTGGAAAAATGTCCTTCTAATATTTTAAAAGTTTATTGCTTTTAAATGAAATAATATGAAGGACTGTACTCACATGCTGGTTCTGTATTAAAGCATCAAGATTGGGTTCACATGGAATGCTGAAAACCACACGAATTCTGCCTTCTACAATCACATCACATGAAACCTGAACCTTGGAGGTTAAAAAAAATCAATTATGTTTTAGTATCTTTCTTTACATTTTATTTATTTGAATGCATATTCTTCTATAATACAGTCTGCCAATAAAATTGGAATGTGGAAATTCCCCTGTGATTTGTAAGTGGATATGATAATATTATAAATTTGAGTCATTTTATCATGGCTTCAATAGGAATTCATCCTTATTTTATTTTTATTAAAAAAAATTTGTTTTTGAGACAGGGTCTCACTTTGTAGATCAGGCTGGCCATGAGCTCACTATGTAGCTCAGGCAAGCCTCAAACTCAACAATCCTCCTGCCTCTGCCTCCTGAGTGCTGGGATTACAGGAGTGAGTCACCATTCCTGGCATCATTCATTTTTTTTTTTTTTTTTGCTTTTTGGAGGCAGGGCATCATTCATATTTTAATTACTGATAAAAATTTCAAATTACCAAAGTGTTGCAAAAATAAAACACTACTGAGAACACTTGAAAACATTTACCCAGATGCACCATATGTTAACACTATGAAGAAAATTGCTTTAGCTTTTGTGTACTGTGTATATGTTGAGATATATACATATATATATTATTCTTCTGTACCCTTGGAAGATATATTATGTGCATCATGCTTCTTGCCTTTAAACATCTTTAGTATTTATGAAGAAGCATTTTGTTTTATAACCACAATAATTAAGTATATAAATTTATGCTGATATAATACTTTTATCCAAGCTACTGTCTATATTTCACTTTTTTTTTTTTTTTTTTTGAGACAGGGTCTTGCTTTGTAGTTCAGGCTGGCTGTGAGCTCACTATGTAGCACAGGCAAGCTTTGAACTCAGCAGTCCTCTTGCCTGTCTCCAGAGTGCTGGGATTACAGGTGTGAGCCACCATGCCCTGCATTATATTTCAATTTTGCCAAATGATCTTACAATGTCTTACATGGAGTTTTTTCTCTCTCTCCTATATGATCCAGGAAAAGACCTCATATTGGATTCAGTTCCCCTGTTAGCATCCTTTATTCTATACTATATCCAGAGGCTTTGTTTTTTTATACTACTGACATTTTGAAGAACACAATTCATCCTTCCCTCTTTACTCTAGTGTTCCTGTCCTACCGACTTGTCATTCTCCTACCCACCCTGTACTAGGAAGTAAACCAGGGACGCTCTACCACTGACCTCTCCACCCTTTTTGTTTTCCAAGACATGCCTCCTCAGCCTCTCAAGGAGAGAGGATTATAGGCTCACTGCTTTTTCTTTTGGGTTTTTCTGGTGCTTCTCTGTAATTAGTTTAAGATTATACATTATCAGCTGGAATACTGTATAAGTGTTATGTTAGTTTTTTTTTTTTTTTGAGACAGGGTCTCACTTTGTAGTTCAAGCTGGCCCTGAGGTCAATATGTAGCTCAGGGTAGCCTTGAACTCACAGCAATCCTCTTGCCTCTGTCTCCTGAGTGCTGGGATTACAGTATGAGCCACCACGACCAGCTATTAGTTTTTGACATACACCTGCAGGTACATGATATTCATCTGTCCCTCACTGTGATACTATCTCTGATTATACTGTTCATATGTTGATTACTTTCTTCAGTGTGAAATTAAAATTTTTTGCTTCCCTTAGAACTAATAAACAATCTGAGGAGAGATATTTTCTTAAGGTGATGCAAATATTTTCATGTAGCTTTTCTTCCTTGTGAGTCACTAAACTGTCCAGACTGGGCTCAATCCTCTCATAGTGCTGGCATTACAGATGTGTACTACTGTGTCTGATTAGAACTTGAATTCTTTATTGCCCAATCTTCTGATGCTAACTTCCTCAATATTAAGGATACTTCATCAATACTATGCTCATAAGTTATATGAATGCATTCTTCCTTATTTTTCCCTTTTGGCAATACATTTTGAAGACAGACAATTCCATTAACTCAAAACTAAAAAGAAATTTAATTAGCAACAAATCTGAAACTAACTTCTCCTGTGCAGCCATAATAAGGAGTCCCCAGCATGAACACCACACTTCCAGGAGGAAACAAATCATCCAATGTTTTGATACCAGAGAAACGAGAGTCGAAAGCTCGGATGTCCTAGGTAAAACAAAATATAAAATCATCAGTGAAAACTTCTATAGGTTGTATACATTTTCTTTTACCTGGGATTATGGCTGTCTGGAAATGTCAAAAAATTTTCTAAGTAACAAGATCAGAATCTATCTCTTATTGGTGCTTCATGGTTTTTTTTGTTTTTTTTTGAGACAGGGTCTCGCTTTGTAGTTCAAGCGGGCCCTGAGCTCATTATGCAGCCCAGGCAAACCTCGAACTCAGCAATCCTCCTATCTCTGCCCCCCGAGTGCTGGGTTTACAGGTGTGAGCTACCATGCCCGGCACTGTGGTATGTGGTATTGATTGCTGGTGGGCGTGAGTCATCACGTCCAGCGTTGTTGTATGTGGTTACTGGGATCGAACTCAGGACCTTGCACTTGCGAGGCAGATGCTGGAACCACTGAGCTAAATCTCTGGCCCTGCTTCATGTATTTTTTTTCCTATTTACTTAGTTCGTAACACAAGCTTCCTTGGCAGAGACTCATGTTACAGTATTGTGTTATAGCTGAAGAAGAGAAATCAGACATTAGAGGGTGTGAATCTTGTTCAAAATTGCACAGCAGCCGGGCATGGTGGCTCACGCCTGTAATCCCAGCACTCGGGAGGCAGAGACAGGAGGATTGCTGAGTTCAAGGCTTGCCTGGACTACATAGTGAGCTCAGGGCCAGCCTGAACTACAAAGTGAGACCCTGTCTCAAAAAAAAAAAAAAAAAAATTGCACAGCAAAGAGAACTCAGGTAGTCTGCACTTTGTGCAATACTGGTATTAAATTCATGGTGTTTACACTAAGCCCTTTTGTACTTTTTAATTTTAGACAGGATCTTGCTAAGTTGCTAAATTGTCTAGGCTGGGCTCAGACTCGCAGTCCTCCACCCCTGGCTTCTGAGAGTACTGGGATTTCAGATGTGAGTCACCATATCCTCTTCAAGAAGAAATGCTATATTCTTAATTTTTTTTTTTTTTGAGACAGGGTCTCACTTTGTAGTTCAGGCTGGCCCTGAGCTCACTATGGAGCCCAGGCAAGCCTCGAACTCAGCAATCCACCTGTCTCTGCCTCCCGAGTGCTGGGATTACAGGCGTGAGCCACCACGCTGGGCACTGTGGTATGTGGTATTGATCGTTGGTGGGCGTGAGTCTCCATGCCCAGCATTGTATGTGGTTTCTGGGGATCGAACTCAAGACCTTGTGCCTGCGAGGCAGGCGCTGGAACCACTGAGCCAACCCTCCGGCCCTATATTCTTTTTTTTTAAAATTTATTTATTATTTTTTAAATTAAATTCTTCATTGGTACAATTTATATACATCTCAAAATCACATATAACATTGGGAAATTTGTACCAGTATATGCCACAAGTTAATTCTCATTTTTGGCCCTATATTCTTAATTTTTACATTATCTTCTATCTTTCATAGATAGAATCACGAAATACAGCAGCTGTCCCTTACTTTCTAAGACACTCTACCTCACTGTGGTCTGGAACTAGATAGTACAGAACACTATATATTTTATGGTTTTTCCTATATACACATATAAGAAAGTTTATAAATTAGGCCTAGTAAGATAGTACAAGAACCATAAAATAGAATATCTATAACAATACACCATATGTAAAGATATGTGAATATCTTGTACTGTTCTCATCTTTCTTCTTGTGACATTGTGAGATGATTCAATGCCTATGTGATAAGATAAAGAGTGGTTAAAAACCAGGCATTTTGCACATACTGTGGTGGTAACTTTCACAATCTGAAGGGCAACAGCAAAACTAGTAAGGATTTCTTTTCCCTTTCTCATGACTTTGTAAACAGAAGAGTTGTTACTACAATGTTAGTAACCCTAAATATGATTGTTCTTTCCTTTTTTTTTTTTTTTTTTGAGACAGGGTCTCACTTTGTAGTTCAGGCTGGCTCTGAGCTCACTATGTGTAGTTCAGGCAAGCCTCAAACTCAGCAATCCTCCTGTCTCTGCCTCCTGAGTGCTGGGATTACAGGCGTGAGCCACCATGCCCGGCAAGAACCCTTATTTTTTTCTTAAAGGAAGCACTTTATGGCTTCTCTTTAGCATACCTTGTCAGTATCACTACTCTTGCACTTTGGGACCATGTTCTAGTGAAATATGCATTGCTGTACACATGTGCTGTGACATTTTAACAGTCTGATACAAAGATGGCTACTGGAATCAATGGATGGGGAGCACATAGAGTAATGACAGTAACCTTTTAGTTTTCAGTTTTTTAGTCACAAATAGCCCTCTGCAGCACACGTGCCATAGGACTGCCATACATACAGAATATAGATATGCCAGAGAAGGGAGTAGCAACACATGATTTTATTACAAGATTCAGTGTGGTACACAATTAAAAACTTACAAATTGTTTAATTCTTCCATTTTCTTTTCTTTCTTCTTTTTTGAGGTACTAGAGATTGAACTCAGGCCCTTCTGCTTGTAAGACAGGCATAGTACTACTTAACCTAGATCCTAGCCCTAATTCTGTTATTTATCCACTTAATATTTTTAAGATGTTGGCTGATAGCAGATAAATTAAATTGCAGAAAGCAAACTTTGGATAAAGAACTATTGTACTTAAAATTAAAAAAAAATTTACTTACCATATCTAAGATTATAAACACTAAAGCAAGGGCCTGGGATTTAGCTCATGGTTCTGGTGTCTGCCTTGCAAGTGTAAGATACTGAGTTGGATCCCTGGTAACCACATATCCCAGTGCTGTGTATGGTGGCTCATACTTATAATCCTAGCACTCAGGAGGCAGAAGCAGGAGGATTACTTGAGTTTGAGGTTTGCCTGGGCTACATAGTGAGCTCAGGCCCAACCTGAACTAAAAAGCAAGACTCTGTCCCAAGAAACAAATAAAAAAACAACTCCCCCACTGAAGCAAATGCCTTTTATGTTCACTAGTTTAAGGAAAATTTGAAGAATAAAAATCTTAAATACAAGGATATAAGGCTGAAAAAAAATTTAGTGATTAACTCTTTAAAAATACTAGGAAGACAATTTCCTTACTATGCATACCTTCTTAGAGCACATTCTACCCTTTACACAGAACAACATATTTTGCAAATTAAGTGCTGGGCATGGTGGCACACACCTGTAATCCCAGCACTCAGGAGGCTGAGGCACAAGGATCGTTGCAAGTTGGAGGCCAACCTGGGCTACATAGAGAGTTGAAGGTCAGCCTGAACTACATAGTGATACCCTGTCTCAAAACAAAACAATCCCGTTATATTAAATAAAAATCTCTATCATAAGTTACTGAATTAGTCTTCTTTATAAATAAAGGCTAATATTAATTTTTGGGATACTTACCTTGACAACAGTTTGATAAACAAAAGGAAGGATTTGTTTTGACCACTGCTTTTCTAGACGAACTTCACCATTATGATTTATTTGATATTTACGACCTGTAAGTAACTGAGCATACACAACTGTAGATGTTTCATTTATTATTATTCCTTTCCTTCTCAAGTAGCTAAAAGAAATAAGAAATAAATATACAGTATGTATATAGTTAAAAGTGATAATCATCATCCAAACTGGAGAAATAATTGATAAAATGAGTATCAATTAGTCGAGAGATTTAGCTCAGCGGTTCCAGTGTCTGCTTTGTGCAAGGTCCCTAGTTTGATCCTTGGTAATCGCACACCACAATGCCAGGCATGGAGGCTCATGCTTGTAATCCAAGCCCTTGGGAGGCAGATGCAGGAGGATTGCTTTGAGTTCAAGGCCAGCCGGGGTACATAGTGAGCCTAGGGCCAGCCCTGTCTCAAAAAAAGAACCAAAAAAAAAGCAAGACCCTGTCTCAAAAAAAGAACCAAAAAAAAAAAAAAATCAATCAATGATAACAAACCTTAAACAACTGGGAATATAAAGAAATTTTCTTAAACCAGGCATGGTGGCTCACATCTATAATTCCATCATATGGGAGGCAGAGGCAGGAGGATTGCCTTGAGTCTGAGGCTAGCTTGGGCTACATAGTGAGTTTAGGGGCAGACTGAACTACAAAGTGAGACCTTGTCTCAAAAGAACCAAAAAACAGGCTGAGAGATTTAGCTCAGTGGTTCTGGCGCCTACCTAGCAAGCATAAGGCCCTGAGTTTGATCTTGGTAACCACATACAACAATACTGGACTTGGTGACTCACACCCACCAGCAATCAGTACCACATACCACAATGCCGGGTGTGGTGGCTCACCCCTGTAATTGTATCATTCAGGAGGCAGAGGCAAGAGGATTGCTCAGTTTAAGGCTTTCCTGGGCTACATAATGAGCTCAGGGCCAGCCTGAACTACAAACTGAGACTCTGTCTCAAAAAAGTACCAAACAAGGGCTGGAGATTTAGTTCAGTGGTTCCAGCACCTGCCTAGCAAGCGCAAGGTTCCTGGTTAAATCCCCGGTAACCACATACAACAATACTGGGCATGGTAACTCACACCCACTGGCAATCAGTACCACATATCACAAATGCTGGGCCTGGTGGCTCAAACCTGTAATCCCAGCACTCAGGAGGCAGAGGCAAGAGGATTGCTGAGTTTGAGGCTTGCCCGAGCTATATAGTGAGCTCAGGGGCAGCCTGAACTATAAAGCAAGACTCTGTCTGAAAAAAACAAACAAAACAAACAAATAAAAACAAACAAACAAAAATATAAAATATAAAAATATAAAAACCTTTTTGCTAAAGTAAAAAATACTGATTAAAAACAAATTTACAGGGCTGGAGGGTTAGCTCAGTGGTTCCGGTGCCTGCCTCGCAAGTGCAAGGTCCTGAGTTCGATCCCCGGTGACCACATATAATGCTGGGCGTGGAGACATGCCCACCAACAATCAACACCGCATACCACAATGCCGGACGTGGTGGCTCACGCCTGTAATCCCAGCACTCGGGAGGCAGAGACAGGAGGATTGCTGAGTTTGCGGTGGCTTGCCTGGGTACCATAGTGAGCTCAGGGCCAGCCTGAACTACAGAGCAAGACCCTGTCTCAAAAAGCAAAAAAAAAAAAAAAAATTTACAGCAGCCATGATATTCAATGACAAAGTTTATTTTAGAATTGAGAATGAGATTGTAAATCAATGAGAAATATTAAAAAACAAGAAAAAACAATTAAAATTGCAGGCACGTCACAAAATAGTACATACATTCACATAGCCAACAAACATGAGAGATCTTCAAATTATTAGACACTAGGAAAATGCAAATGAAACCAAAATGAAACACGATTGTAGCAGAATGTGTAAAATGGGGGATACAAGTACTGATAAAAATAAAGATCAACAGAATGCCGGACGTGGTGGCTCACGCCTGTAATCCCAGCACTTGGGAGGCAGAGACAGGAGGATTGCTGAGTTCGCGGCGGCTTGCCTGGGCACCATAGTGAGCTCAGGGCTAGCCTGAACTACAAAGTGACACCCTGTCTCCAAAAAGCAAAAAGCAAAAAAAAAAAAAAAAAAAGATCAACAGGCTGGAGATTTAGCTCAGTGGTTCTGGCGCCTGCCTCACAAGCGCAAGGTCCTGTGTTCGATCCTGGTAACCACATACAATGCTGGGCATGGTGACTCACGCCCACCAGCAATCAATACCACATACCACAGTGTGGTGGCTCACACCTGTCATCCCAGTACTTGGGAGGCAGAGACAGGAGGATTGCTGAGTTCAAGGCTTGCCTGGGCTACATAGTGAGCTCAGGACCAGCCTGAACTACAAAACGAGACCCTGCCTCAAAAAAATAAAGATCAACAAAAGATCATATCAATTGCTGATGGAATGTAAGCTGATAAAACTACTTTGGTAATCAAAGGCAGATTATTAAGCTGAGCTAAGGTATACATTATAAGCCTCATTCCTATTCTTAGATACTCAATAGCAATCCATATATATAGCCAGGCATGGTGGTGCATGTCTCTAATTCCAGCATTCTAAGAAGCTGAAGCAAGAGGATGCCAAGGTCGGCCCCGTTTGAGTGACTAAGATCTCTGTTTTTTTTTTTTTTTTTTTGAGACAGGGTCCCACTTTGTAGTTCAGGCTGGCCCTGAGCTCACTATGGAGCCCAGGCAAGCCTCAAACTCAGCAATCCTCTTGTGTCTGCCTCCCTGAGTGCTGGGATTACAGGCATCAGCCACCAAGCCCGGCACTGTGGTATGTGGTATTGATTGCTGGTGCGAGTGAGTCACCACGCTCAGCATTATATGTGGTTACTGGGGATCCAACCAGGGACCTTGCACTTGCTAGGCAGGCGCCAGAACCACTCAGCTAAATCTCTGGCCCTAGGACCCCTGTTTTAAAACAAAATAAAAAAGGGACTGGTGATGTAGTAGGTCAAGGTGAAGGTCGAGAATGGAGGAGAGTACACATACATATACAAATATACCTTGAAATATCCAGTATTTATCACCAATAGTTTAATAATCATCTTTTTAAATGCTTATTTCTTTCTTGCTTGGTGGAGATGCAGAGTATTAGAACTTTCAAAATATCCTCTTAAAACATCTTCATAAAGCATTTCCTTGTTACTTTTCCCAGATCTTCTTCCATTCCTAACCTTTATATCCATATATCCTCAATTTTTCTCTTCTTATATGCAGTTACCACGATCTCCATGTAGAACCCTGCTGAGTGCTAGCTGTTTTCATATCATATACTTAAAAGCTAGGAGAGGGTGTTGATGTTCTCCTTATAATTTGTAACTTCTAAATCTCTAGTACTAAACTATCCTATGCTTTCCACTCTACACTTATATCATCATTGAGTTCAATCTCTACTTGTATGACTTACTCAAGACTACAGTAAGACATCTTTACAACCTCTTTATTTCCAATACCCTTCTCCTTCACTCAACTTCAGGCACTACTTTTCAAGGCTATGTTGTGGGTTTTAATATCCATAATGGTTTCACCTCCGAGATAACAAATTCAAATATACGTTGTTTAATAATGCCCTCTTTATAACTTGCTTGCCTAATCACTCTGCTTATGATCATTATTCAATTTTTATTTGGGCTTTACCTATTTCTTTCAGAGTATTAACCCTTTACTTTTTTAACTTCTCTCTCTATCCCACTTAGATTCCACTATCTGTCATTTTAGTAACATTCCTGCTAGTAACCTAAACTTCTTTGCCTTTGTCTTTTCACTGTACTGTATCCATCTGGCAAAATATTGTGTTGGTTAAATCCACCCCCTTCCTTTAGGGTTGTGGTTGATGAACTGAGATCT
Source organism: Thryonomys swinderianus (assembly GCA_004025085.1). NCBI lineage: Eukaryota > Metazoa > Chordata > Mammalia > Rodentia > Thryonomyidae > Thryonomys > Thryonomys swinderianus. The sequence goes on along the minus strand of PVIC010017446.1, from coordinate 15,425 downwards.
ATTATCAAATCTTAGGGCAGAATGTTTCATGATCTTCAACCCAATTCTGTCTATAATTCCACTATATCATAAATAACTGATACTTTTCCATTTCTTCCAAGAATCATCTTCAAATCTGTTCCATTCTATACAGATTTATGACTAACCTCTCTCTTCTACTTCTTCAGTATCTTCAATTTCTACTTGACAAATGAGAAAAAAAAGGGAATCACGCCCACCAGCCATCAATACCACATACCACAGTGCTGGGCGTGGTGGCTCACGCCTGTAATCGCAGCACTCGGGAGGCAGAGACAGTAGGATTGCTGAGTTCGAGGCTTGCCTGGGCTCCACAGTGAGCTCAGGGCCAGCCTGAACTGCAAAAGTGAGACCCTGTCTTAAAAAAAAATAAAAAAGGGAATCAAATGAGAGTTTCTTATCTTTCCCTGTATGTCAATCACATAAACCAACCTATATTTCCATCCTACCTCTTAAAATACAGGAGTTAACTTCATCCCATTTAAGAATAAACCTGTCTTAGACCCTGTCTCATTGATGGGAAAAAATACCAAATGCCCACAACTTAAGAAGGTGTTTATTTTGGCTCCAATGTTTTGTAGTATTGGTCCACAGTCAGCTGGCTCCAAGTCAGAAAGGGTACAATGAAAGTCCTAGGCACAGTATATCTGCTCATCCTACGGGCAGCCAGGACACAAAGAGAGAAAGGAAGACCTAGGGAGGGAGATGCAGCCTTCTGAGGACACTCACTCCCTATGATCTAGCTCCGAGTAGGCCCCACCTCCTCACAGCAAGTCAGCTACAGCTCCTAACATAAGCCCAATTTCTGAACAGGTGAGGTTTCTGAGGGACATTCAAATCTGTAGCATAACACATCTCATTCCCTCTTCAAATGTATTGTTTTCTCTTCCTGAATGCTGTATTTCTCATTTGATACATTGTCACTTTTTTTTTTTTTTTGCAATGCTGGAGATTGAACTCAGGCCCTTGTTGCTTCCAAGATAGGTGTGGTACCACTTGGGCTAAATCCCCACCCCACATTTTTCTGAATAAACCAAAAATTTAACTCCCTATTTCTATATTCTTCTTCAGTTATCTTTGTTCTTCGCTTGGTTTTAATTTTTCCATGCCTATAACTCTTGATCATTTTATTTTATTTTATATATATTTTTTGAGACAGGGTCTCGCTTTGTAGTTCAGGCTGGCCCTGAGCTCACTAGGTAGTCCAGGCAAACCCGAAACTCAGCAATCCTCCTGCCTCTGCCTCCCGAGTGCTGGGATTACAGGCGTGAGTCACCATGCCCGGCTCTTGATCATTTTTTTATTCATTGAAGTTTGACTTTCAGCCCCATAAAATAGCTCTTAGTCTCTTCAAAACATTTGATATGATTAATGCTTTATTTTATAGTATACTCTTTTGCTCTGATTATATGATGCAACCCTTTTCCAGCTGATCTCCTGCCTCCAAGTTTGCTTCTTTTCTTCTACATTTTCTTCAATTCCTACTTTTCCTCCTGCTATAGGGACTTAACACATGTCTTTCATCATCCTGAAAAATACTTGCTTCATTCTTTCTTTTTATTTTTGAGACAGGGTCTTGCTTTGTAGTCCAGGCTGGCCCTGAGCTGACTATGTAGCCCTGGCAAGCCTGGAACTCAGCAATCCTACTGCCTCTGCCTCTCGAGTGCTGGTATTACAGGCATGAGCTACCCCCCCCCCCCATTGTGGTATGTGGTATTGATTGCTGGTGAGTGTGAGTCACCACGCCCAGCATTGTTTATGGTTACTGGGGATCCAACTCAGGACTTTGCACTTGCGAGGCAGGCGCCGGAACCACTGAGCTAAATCTCCGGCCCAGTTGCTTCATTATTAATTTCTACTCCTCATTCAAAAATAAGTTGGAAGGTTTACTGTTACTGATTAAGGAAAATTTCTCCCTAGGTTAGGCAAAAAATCCTCTATTATGTAGTCTCAGATTACTACTCCTCTAATAATTTTTAGATTATAGTTTGACCAAAGTCACTTGTTAGTATCTCTCATCCTCTAGCTCTGTTTTAAGCATGAAAGACTACATGTCTATAGTGCCTATTAGTATACCTAGTAGTAGTACTGATACTCAAGTACCAATTCATGAGTGCCATGAATATATGAACAAATGACTCTTTTTTTTTTTTTGAGACAGGGTCTCGCTTTGTATGTAGTTCAGGCTGGCTCTGAGCTCACTATGTAGTCCAGGCAAACCTCGAACTCAGCAATCCTCCTGTCTCTGCCTCCCGAGTGCTGGGATTACAAACTTGAGCTACCACACCCGACACTGTGGTATGTGGTATGTGGTATGTGGTATTGATTGCTGGTGGGCGTGAGTCTCCACGCCCAGCATTGTATGTGGTTTCCACGCCCAGCATTGTATATGGTTTCCGGGGATCCAACTCAGGACCTTGCATTTGCGAGGCAGGCACTAGAACAAATGACTCTATCTTAAGAATTTGGAAGAAGTTTTGTTCTTTCCCAATGAAAAGAGTGTTGACTAAAACAGTTTATTAAAGCAATTACTGGGTGCCTCAACACTGGCCAAGCAATTAGAATAAAGTATGACAAAAATAGATGCATCCTTCCCCTGACTGTGCACACTATGAAAAAAGTCACTAACATAATTCTATATTTACTGCTCATTTTACTTATGTGAAAGTAAATTTAGAATAATAAGAATTATAACAGGAATATTTAATTTATATTGTTGGTACGTAAAAATGTGTTCCACCTCCATTTTTTCAGAGCTATGTTTATGTTCTTTTATGCTACGCCTAACATAAGCTGTGGAATTGGAACAGTTTTCTTGAATTCTCTGGAGAAGATATCTATCTATCTATCTATCTATCTATTGATCTATCTATCTGTCTGTCTGATATATTTGACTTTATTATGAGACTTCCAACATTTAGAGAAAGAATGAGAATAGGGCCGGAGGGTTAGCTCAGTGGTTCCGGCGCCTGCCTCGCAAGCGCAAGGTCCTGAGTTTGATCCCCGGTAACCACATATAATGCTGGGCATGGAGACTCATGCCCACCAACAATCAACACCGCATACCACAATGCCGGGCGTGGTGGCTCACGCCTGTAATCCCAGCACTTGGAGGCAGAGACAGGAGGATTGCTGAGTTCGCGGCGGCTTGCCTGGGCACCATAGTGAGCTCAGGGCCAGCCTGAACTACAAAGTGAGACCCTGTCTCAAAAAAAAAAAAAAAAGAAAAAAAAAAAGAATGAGAATAAATGTTAGAATGGGATCATAAGACACAAACACTGGTGCCCTTGAAAATCAGCACTGTGAGCAAGGCTGGGTTGTCAGTTTAGTTAAGATCTATTGATTCATTTCTAAGTCACCTGAAGACTGGGTGAAGAGAAGTGGGAGGAATGAAGAGGGAAGGAGGATGAGAAAAAAACCAGAGTCATCCTTCTTAGTTTTATTACTTACATGTGGTCAAGAAATTAAACGACATTATGGTTAAGAAGCACTTTGGGCTGGAGATTTAGCTCAGTGGTTCTGGTGCCTGCCTCACAAGCGCAAGGTCCTGAGTTCAATCCCCGGTAACCACATACAATGCTGGGTGTGGAGACATGTGTATGCCAGAACTCTGGGAGGCTGAGGCAGGAGATGCTAAGTTCAAACCCAGACTGGGCAATTTAGTATTGTAGCGAGAGCCTATATCAGAATTAAAAAACAAAACAAAACAAAACACTGAGGATCAAACTCAGGGTCTTGTGCTTGTGAGGCAGGCATGGTGCCACTGAGCTACATCCCTGACCCCTAAATAAAACTATTTTTTAAAAGGGCTGGAGGGGGGGGGCGGCTGGAGAGTTAGCTCAGTGGTTCTGGTGCCTGCTTTGCAAGTGCAAGGTCCTGAGTTCGATGCCCGGTAACCACATACAATGCTGGGCGAGGAGACTCACACCCACCAGCAATCAATACCACATACCACAGTGCCGGGCGTGGTGGCGTACGTCTGTAATCCCAGCACTCGGGAGGCAGAGACAGGAGGATTGCTGAGTTCGAGGCTTGCCTGGACTACATAGTGAGCTCAGAGCCAGCTTGAACTATAAAGTGAAACCCTGTCTCAAAAAAAAAAAAAAAGGGCTGGGGGGCCGGAGGGTTAGCTTAGTGGTTCCAGCGCCTGCCTTGCAAGCGCAAGGTCCTGAGTTAGATCCCTGGTAACCACATACAATGCTGGGTGTGGAGACTCACACCCACCAGCAATCAATACCACATACCACAGTGCTGGGTGTGGTGGCTCAAACCTATTATCCCAGCACTCAGGAGGCAGAGACAGGAGGAATGCTGAGTTCCAGGTTTGCCTGGGTTATATAGTCAGCTCAGGGCCAGCCTGAACTACAAAAGGAGACTCTGTCTCAAAAAAAAAAAAAAGATTCAGGCAGCACATTAAATATTACTTCCATCAAGGTATATTTAACTTTTTTCTGTCCCTCATTAAATGTTTTAGTGACAAACTAGAGAAGATTTTACTGATATCAAGGAGATGACATTTTAAAGTAGAATTCATTAGTTTCTTTATTACATAGTAGGAAGGCACAATCAGTAGTATGTTAAGTGACAAATAAGTTAAGTAAATGGATATATAAAAATTCTAGTTTGATGAGTAAATTCTTTTCATGATACTCACTGTTCTGATATTCCTTGTACTTCTTTTGTCCAGTTAGATTGCTCTTTATCTCCAAGACGTACAACTTTAGATGGTGGAGCAGTTCTTCCCAGATAAAGTTTCTGTGTTCCTGGAGGTTCTTCCAAGTAAAATCTTAAAAATTAAAAATTATACATCATCAAATTGGTTCTTTAATAAAGAATTCTAATTATGTGTTTTTAAAGTGAAAAAATTTTTACATAGTACAATAGCAAAAAGCCTCCTTTTTAAAGAACAAGGATTTGTAAACCACTTGAAAGCTGGGCTTTGGGGTACACACCTATAGCCCTAGCTACTTGGGAGGCTTAGGTAGGAGGATTGCTTGAAATCACAAGCTGGAGCCCAGTCTGTGCAATGTCAGAGGATATCATCTGAAAGACAACACAAACCCAACCAAAAACCATTTATAGTCAGGCCAAGAAAAGTTAAATGTTTAGGAAGAAACATAACAAAACGTGTATGATTACCATTCATGATTTCTACAATGAAAAACCTCACTATCTGGCAAAGAAATGAATGATTTAAATAGATATATTGGTCTGAAGAGTTAGAAGACCATATAGCAGAGGCTAGGGATGGGGATTTAGCTCAGTGGTATTGCAATCTGCCTTGTATGCAAGATCCTGAGTTTGCTCCTCAGCACACACACACACCCAAAAGCAAAGAGGCCAAATTTTCTCAAATTGATCTATAGGTGTAATAAAAGTTCAATGAGACTCAATCCAAGGTCTTTTAGATACTTACAAAAGAAGTATTCCAAAGTTTATATGGAAAAGCACAGAACCTAGAATAGCTACAACAATTTTAAAAAAGAAAAGTAACATTGATGTATACCTCTACCTAATATTAACTACAGTAATTAAGAATACTGTGGTATAGGGCCGGAGGGTTAGCTCAGTGGTTCTGGTGCCTGCCTCCTAAACACAAGGTCCTGAGTTTGATCCCTGGTAACCACATATAATGCTGGGCGTGGAGACTCACACCCACAAGCAATCAATACCACATACCACAGTGCCGGGCATGGTGGTGGCTCATGCCTGTAATCCCAGCACTTGGGAGGCAGAGGCAGGAGGACTGCTGAGTTCGAGGCTTGCCTGGGCTCAGAGCCAGCCTGAACTACAAAGCGAAACCCGGTCTCAAAAAAAAAAAAAGAATAGTTTGGTATAGGTATAAAAATAAATCATATACATAAATGGACTAGAAAACTCAGAGAAGACCCACATCAATATACCATACCAACCAACTTTTGACAAACATATAGAAGTAATCCAATAGAGATAGTCTTTTTGACAAATGAAGCTGCAGGAAATGAATATTCATAGGCAAACATATGAAACAATCTAAATTTCATACCTGATACTAAAATTAATCCAAAATGCATCAGTGATTTAATGTAAAAGAAGTTAAAAGTATGAAACTTTACAAAGAAAATACATTATAAGAGAAAATTTTAGGGACCTATAGCTAGGTAAAGAATTCTTAGGGGGCCAGAGATTTAGCTCAGTGGTTCCGGCACCTGCCTTGTAGGCGCAAGGTCCTGAGTTTGATCTGGTAACCACATATAATGCTGGGTGTGGTGACTCATGCCTACCAACAATCAATACCACATACCACAGTGTCCGGTGTGGTGGCTCACGCCTGTAATCCCAGCACTCGGGAGGCAGAGACAGGAGGATTGCTGAGTTCGTGGTGGCTTGCCTGGACTACATAGTGAGCTCAGAGCCAGCCTGAACTACAAAGTGAGACCCTGTCTCAAAAAAAAAAAATTTGTAAGAGGTATAGGATAAACTGTTGATTGTGGATGAATTTCAAGTGGTGTGATTTTAGGATCTTCACTCTTACTACAGAATATAAATGCTTTTATAGTAACTTCATTGCATAAAAAAATGAATTAAACATGGGTGTGGTAGCACATGCCTATAATCTAGCACTTGAGAGGCTGAGCCAAGAGCATTACCACAAGTTCTAGGCTAGGCTCAGATATGTAGTGAGTTCAAGATCAGTGTGGAGTACACAATGAGACCCTATCTCAAAAAAAACTAAAAACAACAACAAAAAAGTCAATTGAAAAAGCAAAGTAAATAGAAGTTAGAAAAATTATAAATCAAATCTTACTTACTTAGTTTCACCATCTGATACAGCCACAACTCTAGCTTCTTCAAGGTGAGGCCAATTAACAAAAACAGATTTTCCAAGCACTGAGGAAGCTACATTTTCTATACTCTTAAAGGAAAAGGAGAAAAGTTAATGCATGTTTTAGGTCTAAGAGAAAACTTTAAACACAAAATTTTCTGACTTCTACCTAAGTACCCCCTGTCCCCCAGGTCCAGTATTGAATCCACAGAGTGCTAAGGTATATTGTAAACCTTTTTTTTTTGCTTTTTTGAGACAGGGTCTCGCTTTTTGTAGTTCAGGCTGGCCCTGAGCTCACTATGTAGCCCAGGCAAGCCTCGAACTCAGCAATCCTCCTGTCTCTGCCTCCTGAGTGCTGGGATTACAGGCATGTGCCACCACGCCTGGCTTATTGTCAACCTTTTAAAGAAATTTTATTTATTCTAAGAGCCAGGAATAAATGGCACATGCCTATATTCCTGGTACTTGGGGATGCTGAGCCATGAATTCAAGGACACATGGTGAAGTTAAGGTCAGTATATGATGAGACCTTGTCTCAAAAAATAAAATGAAAAAAAAATTTTTTTTTTTGAGACAGGGTCTCGCTTTGTAGTTCAGGCTGGCCTGAGCTCACTATGTAGCTGGGCAAGCCTGGAACTCAGCAATCCTCCCACCTCTGCCTCCCAAGTACTGGGATTACAGGTGTGAGCCACCACGCCTGGCACTGTATGTGGTTACCAGGCGCTGGCACTGTATGTGGTTACCAACCACTGTATGTGGTTACCAGGCAAGGCAGGCGCTGGAACCACTGAGCTAAATCTCTGCCCCCCCCTTTTTTTGAGAGGGTCTCACTAAGCAGTCTAGGCTGCCTCCAACTTGTAATGTTCTTGCCTCAGTCTCCTGATAGCTGGGAAAACAAACAACTGCTAATGCATTTGGCTCCATTTAAAGTTTTACATTTGTAAAATGAACAACTTTGATTGTTATAAAACTCCATCTGCTAGTAATAAATTTTATGATTCTACTAATTAGATTCATAATTATTTTGCTTATTTCTCTCATGGTAAATGAGAAAAAGTGAAAAGAACAGCAGAATGTCTAGAAAAGGGCTATGTACTGTTTTATATTAATAAATACTCAAAACAGAGTCTAAGAAGTATGATGTCATTTGAGATGTGGCAGGTAAACGAAAGAGGAACACTAGGGTTGAAGTTAAAGGACACTGGGTCAAATTTGGGCCTTTTAACCTTTCACCTACAGAATCTCAGGAAAAGCATTAAAAAACAGAAAGGAATGAGGATTCTTTAATTTTTCTTTTCTCTTTTAGTATCTATTTCTGATTTTATTATTCCAAGGTTTCTTTTTATTTTTTTTTCTTTTTCTTTTTCTTTTTTTGAGACAGGGTCTCGCTTTTGTAGTTCAGGCTGGCCCTGAGCTCACTATGTAGCCCAGACAAGCCTCGAACTCAGCAATCCTCCTGCCTCTGCCTCCCGAGTGCTGAGATGACAGGCGTGAGCCACCATGCCCAGCACTGAGCTATGTGGTATTGATGGCTGGTCGGCATGAGTCACCACGCCCAGCATTGTATGTGGTTACCGGGGATCCAACTCAGGGCCTTGTGCTTATGAGGCAGGCGCTGGAACCACTGAGCTAAATCTCCGGCCGGTTTCTTTTAATTTTTGAAAAATTAATCAATCTTTTCATGTAAGCTCTAGATGAAATTCTTTACTACTCCTATGAGGTACTGTTCTGTCCTTTCCTGATACAGTGACTTTAAGGTTTTTATTTAACTCCATTGACTCAATTCCTTTATTATTTAATTCCATTTTATTTAATTATTAAAATTATTTAAATAATTATTAAAATTATTCCATAATTTAATTTAATTCCATTAACTCAATTCTTTTCTTTTGTATATATTTTGCTTGATGAGTTGTCTCTTCTTAGTTATGTTTCTAGTCCTCTTTTCAATGATTAACTTCTTTTTTTTTTTTGCTTTTGAGACAGGGTCTCGCTTTATAGTTTAGGCTGGCCCTGAGCTCACTATGGTGCCCAGGCAAGCCGCTGTGAACTCAGCAATCCTCCTGTCCCTGCCTCCCGAGTGCTGGGATTACAGGCGTGAGCCACCACGTCCGGCATTGTGCTATGCAGTGTTGATTGTTGGTGGGCGTGTCTCCATGCCCAGCATTATATGTGGTTACCGGGGATTGAACTCAGGACCTTGTGCTTGCGAGGCAGGCGCCGGAAACACTGAGCTAACCCTCCGGCCCACAATGATTAACTTCTTGATCAAGAGTTTTAATCTGCCACCCTTACTTCCCAGTTATCTAGTTCTAGGCTAGCTCCTTACTTCCTAGTTCTCTAGTTCTAGGCTAGCTCCTTTAGATGGAGGATTGAACACAGAGCCTTCACACCAAGTTACATCCTCAGTCATTTTATTTTGAGACAAAGTCTTGCTAAGTTGGTACTGCCCAGGCTGGGCTCCATCTTTTGATTCTCCCAGAATGTTGGCTCTTAGAAGCTGGACTTCTGCTTCCATAAATTTACTGGAATAAAATTCTTCAAGTTCAACATCAAGGCCCTAAGGGACAAATTCACAGACTCTGTTTGAACTTTTGTTTTCTTTCAGACTTAGCACCACTGCTCCAAGCTTTTGTGATAATGCTGCACTTAGAAAACGTTCTTTTTTACTTATGGTTCTACTGTGTCTCTTTTACTGGCTCCTTTTACATCTTTGTAATCTCAACATAATTCTTTATTTGAGAAAAAAAGTGTACTGATAGTTCATGATCTCAACATAATTCTTTATGTTGAGACCATGAACTATCAGTACACTTTTTTTTCTTCAGAGAAATGAGGTTCAAGGTTTCAGCTATCCATTCTCTGTTGACAATCTGTATAACTCTCTCTCTAAACACTATCTAGCTATGGGTATTAACTGTAAAATAAACAGCCTTTCTGAACTGAGTTTTTGTTTTTTCTTTTTTTTTTTGAGACAGGGTCTCGCTTTGTAGTTCAGGCTAGCTCTGAGCTCACTATGTAGCCCAGGCAAGCCTTGAACTAAGCAATCCTCCTGTCTCTGCCTCCTGAGTGCTGGGATTACAGGCGTGAGTGACCACGCCCGGCTGAGTTTTTGTTTTTTGAGTCAGTCTCACTCTGTACTCCAAACTGGCTAGCACTGAACTTACTCTGCAGCCCAGGCTGTCCTTGAATTCAAAGTGACCACTCCTGCCTCAGTCTCCCCAGTGCTTACAGGCATGCATCACTATGTCTTTCAATGGAGTTTTTATATCTGAACTACAAATCATGATAAAATATTAAAATATTTTTTTAATCCTAAGAATGGTATGGAACTGATATCATTTCAAAATGCATTGAAGATGAGTTCATTTATTATATACAATGAATGCTTTAGGGAATTAGGACTTACATCTTTTGTGGAACATTGGTTAAGAAAAGCTGATAGAGCACCTTTAGTTAAACATCCTAGTATCCCTTAAAATTCTACCATTATCAGCAACTCCTCTATTTTAACTTCATTTGAATCTTTATTAGTATATTATATATACATGATCCCACTCAATATTGAGAATTTGTACCAGTATATGACATGATTTAATTCTCATTTTTTTCCCATTCCCCTACCAACCCCAATACCTCCCTACCACCCAAATACATAAGCTTTGCTTTCCTTTTTTTTACCATCACATTTTTTTCTTACTCCCTCATTACTCATCCCTCCACCCCATTTCCCTCTGAATATTTCTATTTCACAATATCCATCATACATTCTATTTTAACTTGTATAGTTCAATAAATCGGAGTTCTTTTGTGGATAATTAGCTTATGGCACCATGTCATATTTACTATTTCCTTCCTCTTTTAACTCCTATATTTGCACAAATAATAAAGTGTCAACTTAATATCATCACATTCATTAGATCTACAGTTTATGTCCTCACCATTTTTTGGGGGGGGGTGTGCCAGGGAGCGAACTTGAACCCTTGTGCTTCCAAGGTAGGCATGGTATCACTTGAGTTAAATCCCTGGCTGCTCTTATCAACTAATTCTACAAAGGAGTAACCTGCAGACTTTCCTTCTTTTACAAATTTCTGTTGTATAATGATACTGCCACCAATTAATTTTATGAAAATTATGACTTGAAAATAGAAGTCATGTGAATTATATCATGTTATATATTTTTGGTACACACTTTGGCAACTACAAAAAACTTACATATTATAAACATCTGATAAATGACTGATGACTACATTACTTACAAGATCATCTGATTCTGCATTCACTAAGATTTCCAACATCATGTTTTCTCCACGACTGCTTTGCTGGAATACTTGAACACCACTTTTCTTCAAAAAAAACTTTCAAAGAAATTTTAAAAATTAATGTTAATTATTTCACTTCACATAATCAATTCACATAACAGTCAAAAAGTATGAATTAAATAATTACTGACTTTATGCTTGATGTGTTTCAGAGTAGGAAATCCACAGAAATATAATGCCTTCTGGTCAACTCTTGTCATTTTGTTTTTGTTTATATCTACATGCCAAGCATCTAATGATATTATTTTATACCTAGAAAGTAAATCAGGGTGTTTAAAATTCAAACATTATAAGCAGTTAGAGTTTTTCAACTTTCCTTTGATTATTTCCTAAAAGTATTCCTTTTTTTTTTTTTTTTGAGGCAGGGTCTTGCTTTGCAATTCAGATTGGCCTTGAACTCACTATGTAGCCCAAACTAGTCTCAACTCACAGTAATTCTCCTGCCTCTGCCTTCTGAGTGCTGGGATTATAGGCTTGAGCCACCATGCCCACACTATGGTATGTGGTACTGTGCTGGGATTAAAGGCGTGAGCCACCACGCCCTGCATTGTGGTATATGGTTCTGGGGATTGAACTCAGGACCTTGCACTTGCCAGGCAGATGCCACTGAGCTAAATCCCCAGCCCAATATTCCTTACTTTTAAAAAGGGGAATGAAAACTTATTGTTTAAGACAAAATACTGAGAACAACCAAGCTTCTCTTTTGTTACTGGTGCACAAAAATCTATACCTATAGATTACTAGGTAGAGGTTTTCCCTGTTGAAAGAAAAGTATATATATCTTTAACATATAAAGTATAGTATAAGTCTCCTTTTAAAACTAAAGGAAATATTATACGTTAAAGTAAGTCAATGCTGTCTAAACAGATTATATGCAAGGAAGATTAGAGAAAAACCAAGAGTGACACTTCAATGAAGAAGAGAAAGAAAAAAATGAGTTTAAGGTAAGATAACAGAGGGATCTTTTAATACAGAGTTTTTCCCTTTTTCTAGTTAGGTAATTGGTGGGCATAATGGACCAACTTAAAGCTATTTTATAATGCTACCATTATTTAACACTGACAATGAAAACAAAAATTTACAAATATTCATAACATAAATCCTCTAGAAAGAGACAGAGAGTAGAGATACATATTAGAGAGGAAAACTAAAATCTTAAGAGAAGAGAAAAACAATCTGACTAAACTGGAAAACTATAGGTAAAAAGTGGGGCAGATTTTATAATCCTTGGCAAGTTGGATTTAACACATTATGTTTTCAGTTTTTTTTATATATAGTATACTATATGTTGATCAGACTAATCTTAAACTACTGGATTATCATTATTATTATAACTCTTTTGAGACAGAGTCTTGCTATCCAGTCCAGGCTGGCCTGGAACTCATCATGTAGCCCACACTGGTCTCAAACCTTAGGGAATCCTCTTCCCTCAGGCTCCCAAAGTTTGGGATTTGAGGGATGTGCCACCACACCCCGTTTAAAAGCTAGGGTTTTTTTTTTTTTCTTTTTTAAAATTGATTTTATTGTTAACGGCTAGGTTTAAGTGATTTTCCCATCTCACCCTACCCAACAACTGGCACAGTAGGCTCAAACCACCGTACCTGGTTCATTATCAACTGACCACCATAAATTTTCTGATAATTCTCCAAGTAGATATCAGAACTAGTTTGGTAACAGGGATTATATGTTGCTGAAAAACTACTAAATAATTTTACCTGGTATAGCATCGTTCTATGGCAGGAAATTTTTCTGGCCATGGAGAAGGGTAGGTAAACTGTGTGTCCTTATCATACCAGCACATTAGGCATTCACTATGTCGGTTTCTTTTCCTCTCTTCCTCTTTGAGGGAGTGGTTACATGTCTCCATGGCTTCTAGCAGCCGCTTCTAAATACAAGGAATGAAGAGAAGGGTTAAAATTACAAAAATTCACATGGCTCAACACACAGAATAATTTTCTTTTTTTTTTTCTTTTTGAGATAGGGTCTCACTTTGTAGTTCAGACTGACCCTGAACTCACTATGTAGCTCAAATTAGCCTTGAATTTACAGCAATCTTCCTCCTCTCCACCTCCTGAGGGCTGGGATTATAGGCATGAGCCACCACACCCAGCATTGTGGTGTGTGGTACCTGGGATTGAACTCAGGAACTTGCACTTGGTAGGCAGAAGCTGGAACCACTGAGGTAAATCACAGTCCCAGAATAAATCTTTTCTCTTCATAGCAGAATTACTACTTGGGCCCTTGAAAAAAACTTAACTACTAAAATTATTTGCCATTTTATTACATGAAAAACTGATACGTTCCTCACTGCTTCATAGATATACTGCTGCCTACCTTTTTTACAAGCAAATTCCTCTGTTATTTTCAACAGTAGCAACTAAGATGCAGATTTAAAAGCAGTGGAATATCAAATTTTATTTTATTATTTTGTGGAAAAAAATGGCCTTGTACATACTAGGCCTGTGCCTTACTACTAAGCTACATTCCCAGCTAAGAACCAAGTTTTAATGGGAATTTATCATAAATATTTTATCATAATTATATAATATCAGTCTCTTTATTAGTTCTACAGTGGCACAATTATATCTATTTTTCCAAATTAACTTACACATTTAACGTAATTTTAATTAGAGTATGAACAATTTTTTTTTAAGAGGTAAAAAATAGTATCAGTGTCCATATGGGCCAGGCATGGTGATGCATGCCTGTAACTCCAGCACTTGGGAGGGTGAGGCAGGAGCACTGCTGTGAGTTTGAGGCCAGCCTGGGGACACAGTGAGTTTAAGGACAGCCTGAACTCTGTCTCAAAAGGGACCCATAGGGGCCAGAGATGTAGTTCAGTGGTTCCGGTGCCTGCCTCACAAGCACAAGATCCTGAGTTCGATCCCAGTAACCACATACAATGCTGGGCATGGTGACTCATGCCCACCAGCAATCAGTACCACAGAGGCAGGAGGATTGCCGAGTTTGAGGCTTGCCTGGACTACATAGTGAGCTCAGGTCCAACCTGAACTACAAAGTGAGACCCTGTCTCAAAAAAAATAAAAATAAAAAAAAGGGACCCATAGACTGAAAGAACAGAATATGGTTAAAAATAAATCAAAATATATTTTAAAACAAAGTAATTCAGATATTTAAATAATGATGTCATTAATATTAAGTAAAATGTAGGAGAACATTCAGGATTTTGTTTGTTTCTTTTGGTGGTACTGGGGATTGAAGCCAGGGGCTTTGCAATGAACTAAAGTCTCAGACCTTTTACATTTTAAGACAGGGTCTTGCTAAGTCATTAAATTGTCCAGGCTGGGCTTGAACTTGAGATGAATCCTCTTAGAGTGTGAGGATTACAAACAGGTGTCATGATACCTGGCCTGAAGTAATAACCTTCTATTTATGCCACAAGATAGAAAAAGCCTTAATAGAAAGACATTTTAAAGTAAAATAAAATGTATAATATAGAAGATGTCATATAGAAACTAAGAGACAAATGTGGTAACAGTAGACTATTCCTACTATATAAAGTTATTAAAAATGAAAAAAGGAAAACATAAACAGGAAATTTGCTAAAAGAGAAAATGTAAGTGCAAACATATATAAAAGTCTATCTCATAACAGGTTCTTATTTCTAAGCCTGAAAAGAAGCACAGCTTATGTATATATGGAACAGGGGTTTTTAGGGTGGGCAGAGGAATGGGAAAAAAATGATAATTAATCGTTTCTTATACTGGTACAAATTCTCAATGTTGAGTGTGATTGTGATATATATATATATGTATATATACATATACATATATATATAATAAAAAATACCAAAATCAATTAAAAAAGAATGAATATATATTTATATATAATATATAATACTGAATTATATATTGAGAATTTGTACCAGTGTATGACACAACTTTATATATATATATATATGCACCCAGAGGTACATCCATGACTTCTAGTCAACTAATCTTGGACAAGAATACCAAGAATAGGGCCGGAGGGTTAGCTCAGTGGTTCCGGCGCCTGCCTCGCAAGTGCAAGGTCCTGAGTTCAATCCCCGGTAACCACATATAATGCCGGGCGTGGAGACACGCTCACCAACAATCAACACTGCATACCACAATGCCGGACGTGGTGGCTCACGCCTGTAATCCCAGCACTTGGGAGGCAGAGACAGGAGGATTGCTGAGTTCGCAGTGGCTTGCCTGGGCACCATAGTGAGCTCAGGGCCAGCCTGAACTACAAAGTGAGACCCTGTCTCAAAAGCAAAAAAAAAAAAAAAAAGAAAA
>PVIC010017445.1:0-32734 GCA_004025085.1 Thryonomys swinderianus | reverse complement strand
CCAACAGTGGAGAAAAGTTCCTTTTTCCCCACAGCCCCGCTAGCACTTGTTGTTGGTTGAGTTCTTGATATTAGCCGTTCTTTCTGGAGGGAGATGATATCTCAGAGCTGTGTTAATTTGAATCTCTTGAATGACCAGTGACGTGGAACATTTTTTTGTCTATTTATTTCCCATTTGTACTTCTTCATCTGAAGTGCCTATTCATTTTGGGTGCCCCCTTTTGGATTGAATGTTGAAATTTGGGGGGATTCTCATGTTTTTCAAGTTTTTTATGTGTTCTAGATATTAGTCCTTTGTCTGAGGGACTGCTGGTTAGAAATTTTTCCCCACTCTGCGGGTGTCTCTTCACCACTGGTGATTTCTTTGTGGTCCAAAAGTTTTCTAATAGGATGAGATCTCAGTTGTTGATTCTTTGTATTATTTTCCATGCAGTCTGGGTTTTGTTTATGCGTCTGTGTCTTCAAGCATTCTCCTTATTCTCTTCCAGCAGATTTAGTCTTTCGGTTTTAATATTTTGATCTTTGATCCATTTTGATTTCAGTTCAGTGCATGGTGAGAGACATGAGTCTAGTTTTAATCTTTGGCATATAGAAAGCCACTTTGTCCAATGTCACTTTTTTGTGTGTACTGGGATTGAACTCAGGACCTTGTATTTGCTAGGTAGCTGTGCCACTGAGCTCCATCCCTGGTCCAACCAGCACTACTTATGAAAGAGGCTATCCTTCTCCCAGTGGACATATTGTGCCCCTATGTCAAAGAAAAGCTGTCTGAGTGTGTTTGGAGTTACTTCTATATCTTTGAGTCTGTTCCATTGATCTTTGGGTCTGTTTTTTGTTGTTGTTGTTGTTGTTGTTTTGTTTGTTTGTTTTTGCCAGTGTCATGCTGTTTTTATCACAGTGGCTCCATTGTATAATTTCAGTCAGGGACTGTGAGGTCCCTTGCCTTGCCTTTGTTGCCCTGAGTTGCATTTACTACTCTGGGTCTCTTCCAGTTCCAGAAGAGTTTTAGTATTATTTTCTCTAATTCTGTGAGATAGTGAGATATGCCATTGGAATTTTAATCAGGATTGCATTGTCTGTATAATAATTTTGGAAGTAAGGCTATTCTCACTATATTGATTCTTTCTACACAAGGATAGCCCCACTGATCACCTTTTCTAGAGAACTGTAATTTTCAGTGTAGAGGTCTTTTACTTCATTATAGTGATTCCTAGATATTTCATTGTTTTCGCTGTTAATTTGAAAGGTAAGTTTTCCCCAATTTCTACCACAGTGAGCCTATTATTTATGTAGAAAGAGGCTACTGATTTTTGAGTGTTCGTTTTATATCCAGCTATGCTACTGAATTTGGTTATTAAATCTACAAGTCTTTTGGTAGAGTTTTGGGGGTCTTCTAGGTAGAATATCATGTAATCTGAAAAGAATGATAGTTTAACTTCTTTCTTTCCTATCCTTATTCCTTTGATTTATTTCTCTTGTCTAATTTTGAGCTGGCTTTTGAAAGACAGTGAAAGAGAAGGACAGTAGAGAAGGGAGATAACATTCTTCTATAAAGATAAAACTTCCTTCAGCTTGGACCTCTGGTGGGATCTAGCAGGATGAATTTGGGGTAGGGTGTAGGCATGAAGTATCACTCTCCAGGGGATTTTCCTGTTTGGAACCAGGTCTGATAGAATAGTAGGAAAATATTAAGGCTAAAGTGAGTGAAAAGGTAAGTTGATCATAGAACTGGGTTGAGAGCCAAAGTGGTTTGAAAATGTTGCTACATGCTTACAGTCATGGAACCTAAAAGAAGAGGACATCTTACATACAACCTTCAGCTAAAGAAATAGCTGTGAGGAAGTACTTAGCGATGTTTAACCAAATGATAGCTACTGAAGGAATTGACCCAGTTTGACACTGCGGCCTTTAACACACAGGAGCTGCTGAAGGAATTTTACTGGAGATGTCATTTCTAGAAGATAAAGAGATATCAAAATCTGATTTGGAAAAACTAGTCCTTGAAGGGCCTTAATTGAAATACAGAGAGATGTAAGAATCTAGAAGCCACTGGGAATGGGATAGTTAAGGATGGAAGGGTAATGCTGTACGGGTGATCTGGCTGAGATATTTGTCACCCCCTTGATTGCCAGAGCTGATTCGGCTGATCTGGCTGGCTATGTGGGTGTCCACTCCCTCCCTCACCCTCCCAAAACTATGTGCTCGGTTGAAGAGGATACCACCCCAATAGAGGAGGACTCTCCTTGGTGAAGGGTGTATGCGTAGCTAGACCCTCCAAACAAGCTCTCGGGAATGGAATGGTAAGATTGTGATTTGGAAATTCCACTTCTATGGCTCTATGCTTGGAGGATAAAATAGGTGAAGAAACTTAGAATGGTTGAGGCTAGGTTTAAAGCAACTGCAGTTATCCAGAGGAGATACCAGGGCCTGAAATAAAACAATGACCATAACAATAATGAGGGAGAAGAGGTATCTCTCAGAGATATTTAGAAGATCATACATATAGCCAGGGCTGTTTGATTTGAGGAATCAGAGAAATGGAGGCTATGGAAGGTCCTCTTAGGTTTATGATTTGAGTACATCATGATGTTACAAACTTAAGGAAAATGCCTAAAAGGACGAGCGTGTCTTACAGAGATGACGTTGGGAAAGTGAAGTTGAAGTTTCTCTATGTCATTCTGGTGAAGATGCCCCCTGTGCAGTCATGATATGTCAGTTATAACCCCACAGGAAAAGATGAGATTGGAGTTTTGGTTACTTTTCCACCTTTACAAATTTTATTCTCCATTTTATTTTCTACGAGTAGAATCTAGAAGTAAAAGTCATATAACTCTGAGAACAATAATATAGTATTTTAACACAAACCCTGTGTGTTGGTATTGGAAGGTCTATTTTCAGTACTTGACATGCCTATCATTCTGTTATGGGTACAGACTGTACTTGAAGAGGAATACCTCTCATATAATTTACAAACTCAGCCAAAAATTTCAAAGCGTTTGTCTGCAGTGGTTTTCTGACTTCCTGACTGGAAAGCTTCTGGGAGAAATTCTGGGAGAACGTGCTGCACTCTGGGACAATGAGCAAGCGATTGAATGATTTCTTACATCATGGAAACAGAGGAAACTATGCATCTTGAAGAATTAGGAGCCAGAGAACGAACCGAGAGACGTTCTCAGGGGATCTGCTGCACACCAAACAGGACTTATTCAAACAGAAAACAACTTGTCATTTTGTGTCTTGTCTCCCATTTGCACATCAGGATAAAATGTCAAAGACTTACCTCCTTGTTAAGAAATCGTTTATTTCCCTTCTCTTCTGGGCCAAGAATATTAAGGAATAGAATTCAAAAACCACTAGAGAATTGAAAGCTTTGATTGGACCTATGGTTATTTTTCAAAACTTTATTTTATCTTATTCTTAATTTTAGATGTTGTCAGTGTGGGGTGAGCCCATTAACAAATTACTGACGAGGGGGTTGCACAAAGGCCAACAAAGAGTTGAGTTTGCTCTTCCCTATCTTTGGCCGATTCTAACTGACTGCAGTGGAAGTCGGATCTGAGAGTTTGGGTGGAATTTTGGCTGAGTCCAGCTCTCTGAAAAGTATTTTCATTGGTTATCTTCACTGAATTACAGTCATCTAGATGTATATTCATTTGACATTTTTCTCATAACAACTTAACTCAGCTGTGAATGGTGCTCAAAACATAGTCTTTAAGGTCTAAAGAGAGAAGAGCTTTCATTTTTGCAGTGGGATGTTAAGGGAAAGCAGAGGAGAGAACTAATTATTCCTGGAAATCCCATCAAAACAAAACAAGAATATAGCTTTCAATTTGTCTCCAGTGGAGGGCTGACTGAGGAGGACCTGGGCTGTGGGAAGAGGCACACTTACCTCTCAAAGAAACCGGTTCCTCTTTCCATGTTCCCGGCCTTCATAAACGATGATACTATCCATCCAGTTATCTGTGCCATAATTAATTCCTGACCTGGAATGTACACACACAAAAGCAAACTAGATAGTTGTTAAGAGAAAGGACATTTGTGCTAAACTTCTTTGGTTCCAGTCTAAGCTTGATCATTTATTAACTCTGTGATTCTTGAACAAAATTCTCACCATCTCTGTGATTCCTGCTCCTCATTCACAAAGCAGGGATGATAATACCACTTACTTCTAAAGACAGATGTACACCCTTGTTCATAGCAGCTCAGTTCATGATAGCTCAATCTTGGAAACAACCCAAATGTCCATCAGCTGGAGAGTGGATAAAGAAAATGTGGGGTTTTTTTTTACAAAATGGAGTATTACTCTGCCATAAAGAATGACAAGATTGATCCATTTAGGTGCATATGGAGACACCTGGAGGATATACTAATAAGTGAAATCAATAGATCACAGATAGATAATTCCCAGATCTTCTCTTTGGCATGAACACCTGTAGATGCAAATGAGCTCTAGAAAGTAGGACAGCTTTTATAGAGTGGAATATTTCTATAGGAAACGTGGTGTGGGAATGTGATGAGGCGAAGGAATAAATATGATACAGAAAGAAAATAAAAGAGCATGTATAAAGGGGGGAGGAGGGGGGAGTGGGTAGGGATATGGGTAAAAATGAGAATTAACTTGTGGCATATACTGGTACAAATTTCCCAATGTTATATGTGATTTTGAGATGTATATAAATTGTACCAATAAAGAATTCAATTAAAAAAAAGAATTCGATTTTAAAAATCCAAGGATATAAAAAAATACCACTTACTTCGTGGAGATGTTGTAAGTCTCAGAGGATGATTAATATTTCTATAGTACCTGGACCATGGCTTGCCAAGTCCTATGCAACAGCTTGTTAATTAAAGTCAGGTGTGTCTTCCTTAGAGCACTATCACTTAAAATTTTTGTACCAAACACCTAGCTGGCTCCTGTGTTCACTGTTGGTCCTCAGAAACTACCCTGCGTACTGAAGCATGGAACCCTTCAAGGGGTTTTCTTTAATGCTCAATAACTGACTCAATAACGGACTTAACTTTGTTTTATTCTTCTTCACTCACCGTGTGATCTGGAAATCTATCATTTCGCTCAGCCTTTTCCTTTTCCTGTAAGAGAGACGAGCATCATCTTCCTGCCCAATACTGATTCAGTGCCCAGTATCAAGTTCAAGCGCACTAATATGGTAGCAATATTAGTTATAAGGAGCGCATTCAAGTAATGCTTCTCAAAGGAATACTCTTACACAGTATGAAGAAACAATAAGATGATAATAAGAAAAGGAAGAGTTCCAAGTATTTTTAAAACTGGCTCTGTTATTCCCTGGCTGAAGGCCTTCTTTTTAGGAACTCAGAATGTCCCCTGCCGCAGAGGAGGGGATTACAGTAGGTAATTCATGAATAATCTACCAAATTTAACCTTGTGGCATCTGGCTTTGCTAAGAGAAAAGCCACTCATGTAACACTAGCGTGTATGTATTGAGTGAAAATACATATGAGATTCACAGAATACTGTATAAGCTAAATTTTTAATGTTTCACTTAAAACTCCTCCCCACATTCCAACTATAGCCCACTGGTATTCAATAATCGGTCACAGCTTGATATTTTCCACAACCTACTTGTCCTTTGTACAAAATCTCTCCTCCTTCTTCATAAAGTCTTAGCATAAGCCACACTTTTTAGGAAAGATTATTCTCTGTGGAAGGTACTCATGAGGAATTAGAAAACTTCTAGTTTTCTTTGGCAGGAGAAAACAAAATTTCTAATATATCTTCTTCAAGTGTTTTCTCAATATTTGGATTCATTTGTCCACTGGCACCTAAATTCGTATGTTTTCCAGTCACTGGTTAAAAACCATTCTGAGTAGCTGATGAAAATGTATGACCAAAGTACAGTATATCTCTTTTCCTGCATATCACCATTATCATGCTGTATCTATTTCTCATCCAATCTAGCTGGTGTTTTTATTTTATTGGAATTTCCTTGAACTCCAACACTTTCCCATTCCCTAGAATGAATAAACTATTTAACAATAACCAACCTACCCATTTTCATTCTCAGTTCATCAGAATTAGTACTTCTTTCTGTATTTGTTGAAAATTTTCTAAACTATTACAAAGCATTACTATTTTGCCCAAATGAAATATTTCTTACTTCTGTGCCTATCACAGACTAAAAATAAAGTCTAGAGTTCTCTGGTCTAACCAATTTTTTTTTTTTTGAGACAGGGTCTCGCTTTGTAGTTCAGGCTGGCCCTGAGCTCACTATGTAGCCCAGGCAAGCCTCGAACTCAGCAATCCTCCTGTCTCTGCCTCCCGAGTGCTGGGATGACAGGCATGAGCCACCACGCCCGGCACCAATTTTTTTTTTTAACCATCAATTCATTTATTCAGATTTTCAAAAAAAAAAAACTGAAATACAATGGATAAAAAGTAATGTTTTTAAATCAGAAACTGGCTCCTTGCTTCAATTAGACTGGAATAATAGGATATTCATATTGTAACTGACAAGACGAACACAACTACCATTTCCTTCTAACTCAACATATCGTCGTTTCTCCAGTGATCCAATCAAACTCCTTCATCAAACTCATCTTTTGGCTCCAAATAAAAATAGTTTTTGCAAGAAGCAATAGCTTTTAATCAACTCAAGATGTGGTTGGAATAAATGCTACTGGCCTGAGCAGCCATTGTTCTTGGAAAAATCTCTAAGCAATAAACAATGAAACCACACCCTCCTGAGAAAGAGAGAGGGATGAGGATAATCATTATTTTCATGTCATATTGCTGAATGATATTGTGTTGTACTTATGGGCTGTGGGGCTGACATGTAATAGACTCGATGGATACAGACATAGAAGGACTTGTGAATTGCTGGAAACAAGTATTCCAAGTGCTTATTTAATAAGCTCTGCATTCATGCATGAAACTAATGGTTGTTGCAGAGTTTGTTAAAAAAAAACAACAAAACACTTTATCAATAAGCCAGTAGCAGAAAAATTTTGGAAGCTATTCAAAGATTGAGCTATGGAGCCATATGTTGTTTATTTGGAGAGAAAGAAGGAAAGTATTTGTAAGCTTGAAAACACTCGCTGCTTTTCCCGTACCACTGAGGTCGAGCTCTGAGTACCTCACCAGTTCTGCCTTATTCAGTTGTTCAGTAAGACTTCAGTGAGTGATGCTTTTATGCTTATGCATTTTAAATACTCTTCAAATAGGATATCACGTTCCTATCGTGTTAAAATTGGTACTTGTGGGTCAATAAAATTGGGAAATTCAATTCCCCAACCTAAAATAGTGCATCAATATGAATTACATTGAAGGGTGTGTTTTAAATTCAGATGATTTTCTCTTTATTTTTTCATCCTCTTTTTGTTGGTTATGCAAATTAATGGGTTTCATTTCGGCAGGTTCATACACGCACGTGACACGCTTAGATCATTTTCGCTCCCACCAATCCCCTCTTCCACCCTTCCCCCTGGTTTCGCAGTTTGGGGGCTTCAGTACATTGTGCTCGTATTCATCCCTCTGTTACTCGTCGTACACCCCTCCTGATCCCCTTCCTCTTGTCTAACACTAGCCTCACAGCATTGTTCGCCTTCTCTGTTAATTCAAAACAAGCATCCGGGCCAGCCAACTTTCCGGCGTCCTGGACGGCCAGCCAGTGTTTTGATGCGTTGAGCCGTAGAAGGAGAGGGGAAGGACAAAATTCTGGGTTTGCCACGGCAAGTTACACCTGCTTGTACGCTGTACCTTTTGGAAAAGTGGCCGTTTGGAAATACAGAGTAGAGCTCCTACTCTGTCCTCTACTCAGAACAAAACGGCGTTTTTGAGGGCAAGCCCAGCCCCCGAGTGGCACCGTATTTGGGAAGTAATTCAGTATCACGGCGAAGAGTCTGGGCCCTCGGCCCTCAGACGGAGGGGAGGAGCTCCGGGCGGGCCGCTCACGGGCCGAGCCTCGGCCTGTGCACTGCTATGCGGTGCTGAGTAGTGCGGGTCCCATAGGTTATGTGAGATAGCCCGGGAGATGCACATTAAGGGAGGAGCACAGAGGCGAATCGATGTTAGGGGCACTTTCATGCCAGGCACCAACATACAAAGAACAGTGAAAAATCTGTCACCCCACCATACATGTTCCCGGTGTGTGTGTGTATGTGGAAGAAGCAACCCTGACCTTACTTACGCTCTCACCTTGTGAATAAATGCCCCCTTCACCATGTAGTGCCACAGTTTTCACTTTTTTGGTGCTTTTATGGGCAGTTGTGCTGTCGAGCGTGACTCCCAAGCCTGTCGCTGGACGGCTGCTCGGCGCTGTGTCAGTGCGAGAAGACCACTGTGCCTTGCGGAGAAAACACAGCCGCAGAGAGGTTTACGCCAAGCATGTGCGATACAGCTGTTGGCCTTCAGTTCAGTGTTCATGCATTGAAAATGCACACGTAAAAATATGCCTTAAACCGACACGCACAGGGCGATGTATTAACTGGTTAACAAAACACTACGCTGAGATCCTCGCGGCAACCCAGCCCCCTGTTCCCACCGGAAGAAGCGATTCCGAGTTCACCGAGTCAGTGTTGGTAGGATTAAGATACAAAGATCACAGTGAGGGACAATTAACGGCACATGTGATATTTCTATCATTTTAATATATCCCCTGTGTACGTTACATCTATATTGCTTATGTAATGTCTTACATGCTATCATATCCTTCTCACATACATCCGTATTCATAGTGAACGCATAGCTTTCCAGGGCGATGTGTATCGTGATTACTAGGAGACTTTACTGCACAGGAGCTCAGACTGCAGCCCAAGGCCAGGGCCTCCGACGGAGGCAGGACGGCCGCTCACGCCAGGGCCGCTGTGTGTGGCAGGCCGAGCACCTGAGCCCAGTGGCCTCTGAAGGCCGGAGAGAGCCCAGCTGGCGGCCTGCGGGCGGCCCCTGCTGCCTCTGAGCGGAGCAGGCCTGCGTGGGGGCCGCGCGGCGGGCAGGCCCGTGCTGGCTGCTGCCGGACTTGCTCCTGCAGCCCCTGGGCTTCCTCTCTCACGGCGACCCTCGGGCGGTGCGTCTTCAGCAGTGTTTACAGCTGCTCAGGTGCTAACGAAAGGCGACAGACAGAAACGGCTTCGGGAATTTTCAACAGAAGACTTTTAATTTGAGGAGCCGGTTACACAAGTGACCTACCAGCTAAAACACAAAAGGTGACAGTGTAGTGACCACGGTGGGCTCAACCATGGTGTCCAACATGAGCCACTAGCGAGCCACACCTGGCTCCTGAGCGCTTTCAATGCTTCCAGAGTGAACTGCAGTGTGTTCTTGGTGTAAAATCCGCATCGAATTTGAAGACAGCACCAAAAATGTGAGATAGCTAATTTGCTTATCAGTTGTATTCAATGTACTTTTATCTTTAACTTGGACTCCTAGAACGTGGCCAGGGGAAACTGGAACTCACGCTATGTGCCCCGGGGCGGTGCTACGCCAGGGAGCCAAAGGCAGGGGCAAGTCGCCCTGCTCCTCGGAGAGCCGGAGGAAGGGGGGACGCACGGGCTTCCTGTGCTGCCTCCCGGAACCTCCAGGGAGGGAGAAGCACCCCGGCTTGCCCTGCAGATCTGATCTTCTGCCACTGCTGCTAAGCGCCCAGGAAACTTAAGTCTTCGAGAACTGTCTTCAGCCAAGAGAGACCCCAACAGCGGCAACCTCAGCCAAGAGCCCGTCGCACGTCTATGGAGATTAAAGCTATGGCTGGAAAGCATGGCTCGTCAGCGCCCGGCGTGGGTCTCTCCCGTGGGTATTATCTACCCATAGAGGAGTGGGCTCCCACTCTGTTCTGTCCCCTTTCCAAGGGACAGTGGCCATTCTGTTCCCTGCGGAGTCTGAAGACAGGCCCAGAACAGACGTTCGGTGGTGCTGTGCTGGGTAAGCGATAGCCCGTGAGTGACATATAGTGCACGGGTCCCTAGTGAGACACAGAGCAAGTACTGATGCAGAATGTGTTCCACGGTAGAGTTTAGGGAACCAGCAACAGAGTTAAGAGCGTGTTCCAATCATTAAGAGCATCTCTTCGGAGACCTGAGCAGTCTGTCCCTTAGGACAGAGTTACGGAGGAATCAGGAATCCTAGTGGAGAATTTGTTCAGCCTGACATGTTATTTGGAGATGATAAAATCTACAATATAAAAATACCACTAGCCATTCCTTTGTTAGGGGTGATACCCATTTAAGGCTGTTTCTACTTAACAATCTGGATTGGATTAAAATTATATTACATTCACCCTTAAACTAATATTGTAGAGACTAGTCTTGCAGGCTATGGCTACTTCATTAAATTACAAGATCTGGAAATGGATAAATTATCATCACAGAACCCAGAGAGCCATAAAATCACTGAAAGTCTCAGGGAAGCAGCGTTATATAAGCAACGTTTGGAGGGGTGTCCACCCCACTCGCGTGCACACTGTGTGCGGAGCGTGGCTGTGCGTCACACGCAGGCGGCCTGTTCCTCCAGCTTCCTCCCGTGGAGCCCAGACGGCTGTGCTCAGTGGGCAGTCTCTGGAGTCGGCGGAGCTGGAGGCCGAGCCTGGACGGAGCGCGCCTTACTCTGTGAGCTCGGGCGAGTGATGGGATAAACACAGTGCTCACGTCATGGGGTTGCCGCAAGGATTTAGCGAGATCGTGTAAGTCAAGCCCTTAGCACTGTCCGTGGCCCAGAGAAAGTGCTTAGTGAACGTTGGCTCTTTTCGTGAGAACAATGGACGCGCACTGTGGTTTCCCGAGGAGAACTGTCCCTGAACATGCACCTTTCCACCCCCGCAAGGCGGGGACTTCATCAGGAGGCTCGAAACCAGAGTGCATTCAACCCTCGGCTCACTTCCGCCCTAGATCCGCCCATGGGTCCCCTCTGTGCTGCTCCCTTCCTCGGTGACCGCCTCCTGCTCTGACTGCAGCGTAGCTACTGTCCCGATGTTGTTCACAGACAGGGTGCTGTCGCGTGGGCCTTGCTTTCCCCACTCCCTGCCTTCGTCTTTCTCGTGGTGACCTGCACGCTGCTGGAGAGCTAGGACGCGTGTCACAAAGAGGAAACAAAATGAATCGCCTCAGTTTGAGGAGTGAGCGCCTGAAGCCGGACTGCTCTCTGACAGGGAGTGGCTTTTGACTGGGGGAAGGAAATAGAAACTGGAAAGAAAAGGGATGAAGATCTCTCTCCCTTCCCGGAGAGGAGCTCCCAAAAGGGGGAGACACAAAGCGCGCTTGGACGTCAAGTCCCGACTGTGGGTGGCAACGGTTAGATGGCCCTGGAGGCAGTGAGTAGGGCTCAGTCAAGGAGACTCTTACTAGAAATCTCTTCATTTTTTAATAGTACATTCTAGCTTTTCCACCTTTGAAGATGAAAAGAAAAATCTATATCTATAGTTTCTCAAATCTTCAAAATAGAAGTCTTGGGGCAAGTTTTCAAAGCAGTCTCTGTCAGAGAGTTGCTTTTATGAGCTCAGAACTGGGCTTTGGGCTTTGGGGAGCCAGGGATTTGGAGGTGAGCCACAGCGGGCTCAGTGCCAGGGCCTAGACGGGTAGCGGCACGTACAACTCACCATGGAAATGGCTGCCTTGTGCGAGGGAGCTCAGACATGTGCAGGGCCACGTGAAGAGGTGTCCTCGTCAGAGAGCAAACTGCCCTGGGTCACCGAGGTACCTGCTCTCTTGCTGGAATCCCCACCATGGGAGCACTGGGGTAACCCAAGGTGGCATTCACGTTCACTAGATGCAGATTTCCTTATCTAGCCTCTCTGTACAAATACGGAAAGTCTGCAAATCTCTCTCCACCTTTCCATGTCCCTTCCCAAAGTCTCTGGCACCGCACGGAGTCCCTGAGAGCGATTCTCGGCAGCTCTGGGCACTATCCACAGAGTTGTTTC
Organism: Thryonomys swinderianus; assembly: GCA_004025085.1. Classification (NCBI taxonomy): domain Eukaryota; kingdom Metazoa; phylum Chordata; class Mammalia; order Rodentia; family Thryonomyidae; genus Thryonomys; species Thryonomys swinderianus. Next base: position 20,850 of record PVIC010017445.1, on the reverse strand, counting down.
CTACCAGCCTCTCCTGCCAGCCCCCTGCCTCCTCAGGGCCATGATATTGCAGGAAACTTGCCTTGTCTTTTCTTAGTACATATTTTCAATGCAGAAGGGCTCCATTTATCATGGGGAGCTGGTACATGACATATCTGAGTTATCTTACATATACATAGGTAGTTATCTACATATCTTAGTTATCTTTTCTTCCCCTTTCTCTCTCTACCTCCTTGATCCTTCCAACTCTTATTTCCTTCCCATCCGCAAAAGGTCTATTTCATTTTTTTTCTTCAATTCATTTAAAAATCAGCTTTCTTGGGGCCGGAGATTTGGCTCAGTGGTTCCAGCACCTGCCTCGCAAGCTCAGTGGTCCTGAGTTCGATCCCCGGTAACCACATACAATGCTGGGCGCGGAGATTCATACCCACCAGCAATCAATACCACATACTACAGTGCTGGGCATGGTGGCTCACGCCTGTTATTCCAGCACTTGTGAGGCAGAGGCAGGAGGATTGCTGCGTTCGAGGCTTGCCTGGGCTACATAGTGAGCTCAGAGCCAGCCTGAACTACAAAGCGAGACCTTGTCTCAAAAAAAAAAAAAAAATCACCTTTCTTTCCCTTCCCCCTCTTTCCATCTCTTGTTCTGTGCTCCCACTTGAAAAAGATTTTCTCTATGTCCCTTAACACAGAATAGAGATAGGAATTCCCTTCCAATAGAAAGTATCATGCATTATGGCTTTAAAGTAGGGTGGAGAGAAATTAACGATTAGTGAGACAGAAAATGAAGTGCTATAATTATATGAATATTGCCAGGGAAGATCATTCTGATTCTATGAAAATTGGACAGACAAGTGAATAAAACAAGAAGTGAGCCTTGAAATATTGTAGAAGAATTATTCTAGGTGGAAGAAACAGCCAGTGCAAAGGCCAGAGCGCTGGGCACATATTCCAGGAAAGCCAAGAAGCAGGAAGGGCACAATCCAGGGGGGAAAACGTGGCAGAACAAAGGCCCAGAGCTACTGAGGAGCCAGACCAGTCACTGCTCTGTAGGGTTTGCTTTACAAAGACAAGAAACCACTGGAGACTTTTAAGCAAAAAAGGGATGGTCTGACTTAAAGTTTGAAGGATCCTTGTGGTTTTTATTTTTTTAATTTTTAAAATTTTTTTATTTTTTAAATTTTTTTCCTTGTGGTTTTTAAAGATCTATGTGGCTTGGGCAACTAGAGAGGAGAAGAAGAAAAGCAGTTCAGTAATCATCACATAATCCAGGTGGGAGATGATGGAATCTTACCCAGGTCACCGCATTAACCCTGGGTGGGAAAAGTAGAACAGAGAGCGATGGTAATTAATATTGAGTAACATTGTGGATGAAGCCAGGAACATTTTCTAAAAAGACTGGTGGAGGGGTCTGAATACAGAAGAATCAAAAGTAAAGGTTTGCAGCTCAGGAAACTGCATAGATGAACTTCGGCTGCAGACGAAGTTGACTTGGTACAGAGGGAGAGGATCAGAGTTGACATAAAACACACTGACTTTAAATTCGCATTAAACATCTCTTGAGAGACCCAACTTGACATAAAAACAGCCATTTTGTTAAAAACCTCCACTTATGTCCTGTAACCTCCCTGTGAACCCAGAACCTGTCCCCTTGGGAACTGTCTACCCAACCGATGTGCGCAGCCATAGATTGTATGTTTTTAGAATACCCCATTCTATAGTGAGCAGTGAACTAATCGTTGCTATTGGCTTCTGGAACCACTCACTTCTGCACTTTCACAATAAAACAATCTAATCACTTCTGCATAGAAGCCTCTTGGTAACAGGTGGGGGGTAGTAGATTTTGCCTTTAAATACTGTGCCCCAGTTTACCTCAGCGTCTTCCTCAGTAGGGAGGGAGGGGCCCCCCCCAGCTGGGTAATAAAGTCCTTGGTTGGACTTTAAGATCATGTCGTGTCCTGAGAGACTGTCGCTCAGTGGGACTTTGTCCCAACACTCTGTGGGGATTTGAATAGATGGGTGAGAGGCTTATGATCAGAGATAAATACAGATAGTCAGAATGATGTATACAGGCAGACAAAGCCATGAAGCTGCAGGAAATTGTAGATATAGGAGAAGTGATCAACATACACTGAACGTCTAAGCTAAATTTATTACAGTGAAAGATGCATGGTCATCGTATCCGTCATTGTGTTCGCTGTAAAAGGAATATCTGGAGAAAGATGAATGGCAGTGTGCCTTTCGCTACAATAAAATTCAAACTTTTAAACATCCACTGGATTTTTGATCGCACCTCCTATAAGGATGTTAAAGATGGATCACTGAGACGAGGTTTAAACAGTGTCAAGGCGAGGGCGAGGGTGTGAGCAGACACAGAAACCCCGAGGGCGGCCGCACGAACCCTCACACAGGAAGGGGAGAAGAAACAGAGAACAGGGAAAGAACCGCTCAAGAGGACAGAGGACTGACTCCTGCGGATGCGGCGGGTAGGTCAAGAAAGGCCGGGACAGAGAAATGCTAAGAGTGCAGAGCTGAGAAGCAGAAACGGTCTTGTAGTTGAGCATTTGATGTATTTTCCCTTACTGAAAATCTGAGGGGCCTGACAGAGCAGGTGAGAGATAAAAATTTACTATTTCCCGCTGTAAGCTTTTGTTTTTGTTTGTTTGTTTTGAAACTTGATCTCACTTTGTAGCTCAGGCTGGCCCTGAACCCACTATGTAGCCCAGGCAAGTCTCGAACTCAGCAATCCTCCTGCCTCTGCCTCCCGAGTGCTGGGATGACAGGCGTGAGCCACCATGACTCACCTGGCACTGTGGTGCGTGGTACTGATTGCTGGGGGGTGCGAGTCACCACACCCAGTATGGTTGTATGTGATTACGTGGGATCAGACCAGGGACTTTGTGCTTGCTAGGCAGGCGCCAGAACCACTGAGCTAAATCTCTGGCCTGCCACTGTAAGCTTTTTAAAAACTACCTTTCTCAAATCCCCACACTGATAAAGGTGATATAATGGAACTATATATTTGAAAATAGAATAGTTTTTTAAAAAAACTCAAGTCATCTTCACAATGGACCAAGAAAAAGCCTTCAGCAAGGAGACTGGCTCTCTGCGTTCTGACGCCCTCTCATCCGCCTAGGGGTTAATGACCTCCCCACCCCTCACTGCGAGGGACTCCCGACCCTTCTCCAGCTGTCTGACCGCCCTACAGTCGCCTGCCGGTTCCTGGAAGAAATGCGGCCCCGGTAGAAGCCAGCTCAGGCTCACAGCTCCAACATCTGCCCACACAGTCAGGGAGTCTAACACTTTCTACCCGAGAAGCTACACAAGATTATAATATTCTTTCATATCAGAACAAAACTTGCCGCGGCAGTCTGAAGCTCTCGTGAGCAGTTTATATCTAGGAGTGTAAAGTGACTTCGGCTCTTTACAGGGAAGGCTAAGGACAAGCTGCTTTCGAGCCCTCGGCGACTTCTGTACTTCTCAAGAAGGGTCAGGGGACGACAGGAAGGTCGACAGCAGTAGGTGAGCGGGTGAGCCGGTTCCGGGCAAGGCTCAGGAGCAAGGGACACACGGGGGGGCCGCAAACACTGGGACGAGTGGGGACCCGCTCCGGGTACACACAGGTAAGTTCCGGGCTGTTGTGAGACGTGGCTGGAATCGTTCAGAGACATCCCAGAGAGCGTTTGGGGCGGGGGGCGGATCAACTACATTACCCGAATTTTCCGGGTCTGACTCCCTGTTGTTGAGGCCAACACTTCATCCATGTGATAGAGCATTGTTTCCTTTCTCTGGAAAGAGACCATCTCTCGATAAATAACTGCAAAATAAGTCATGAGTGAAATAATGCAAGCGGCCACCACCAGCGTCCCGGTGTAGCGAGGGAACACACTGAAAGCCCTTCGCATCCCTGGCCCGGCTCCCCAGCGCCTCAGCTCGCCGCTGTGCCAGTTTCCCAGGCACATTCCTGGACAGGGGTCCTTGGGACGGAGTCACCCTCCTCATAAAAACCACAGGGCATGAAGCCTTCCAGACGCAGTGAGTCTCCATAGTATTTCATGTGCTGTTTGTTTCCGCCAGAACCGTGGTGCGCTCCGTAAGCACAGTCAGAGCGGACATGAAACCATTCGAAAAGAGGTCGGCAGTTCTCTGCTAAGACAATGTTTTCCTTCTGATTCAAACAAGAGTGGCACCGGGGGGCCTTTCTTTGGTAATGCTGTTTCTTTTAAGAGTCGGGTGGAGGCTGGGCATTTCAGGCGCAGCACGCGAGCCGCACCTTTGCCATCAGGACTGTCAACTTTTCCTGGTGACATCTGTGGCCCGCATCTTGTTAACCGGATTCAACTGCTTAGTGAAACTAACATAGAGAAATGTTTAAAATACACGTCTTAGTCTTCAGATACTAGCAAATTAAAAATTCCATGTGTGTTTTAATACTTTCGGACATTAGACATGAGTTTAGACATGTCAATAAAGAGACTTATAGGAGCACATGGTCATGGAATTTCCTCTAAGCACTATAAGATGTTTTCCTGTTTGTTTTTCCAAGAAACTTATCAGAAACCTTTATTATAATCGAAGGAGGAATTATATTTTGCCCAAGAAGCAAATCATGAAGAAAACTTGCAACACAAGTGATATACATAAAAGAATATTAAGAAAATGTGTGTGTTGGGCCAGGGATTTAGCTCAGGCAAACACAAGGTTCCGAGTTTGATTCCCCAGTATCATATGTCAAAGAGCTAGGCGTGGTGGCTCACGCCTGTCATCCCCGCACTCGGGAGGCAGAGGCAGGAGGATTGCTGAGTTCCAGGCTTGCCTGGGCTACATAGTGAGCTCAGGGCCAGCCTGAACTACAAAGCGAGACCTTATCTCAAAAAATAAATAAATAAATAAATGTGTGTGCTTTTATTTGCTAAGATAGTAGATGTTCAACAGTTAGGAGTGCAAATCACCAAACTTAGCATCAGAAGTTCCTTTGCCTACAACCATTTAGGTGAAGCACATTCAACAGGATGATGGGAATTGGGCCGGAGAAAACTCGAGGGAATAAATGGCACTTCAAGGTGACTTTTGTCAGGCAGCCATCTTGATGCACGGGCTTTTCACACAGTCCTCAGCAAACCATGGTACAGCCTCGGCTGTGAGACTGCGAGACGGGCTCACCCTCACTCCGTGCTGTGGCACAGGAAGGAGGAAGGTGCGCGTCAGGGTCCGCACAGCGAGGGGACGAAGGCACTGGACACCGCCTGGCGGACAGAGCAGGGGAAACGGAGAGGCGCAGGCCGACCGCGCTCGGCTCAGGGCCAGAGGCTTTAGTTCTCAGCCAGGGCACCTGCGCGTCCTATAAAGATGTCCACAGATAACCATCCGAATGTCTGATTCCTTGCTTTTCTTTAGACCTACAAAAGATGTATTGATTTTTTCTTTTAAATCAATACATAGACTAACATCTTTCTCACACACACACACACACACACACACACACTTGAATATATATCCAAAATATATTCAAGTATATTCAAGGCATTTGGGAGAAGGAGGCTATTCAGACAGAAACTGATCCCCTTAGCCTCACCCGCTGCAGGAAACCCTTAATTATAGACTCAGTGATTCTTCTGACGCTTAAAGCTGGACACAAATACCCTGAAAGGAAAGTCCCCTAATAGCGCATGGGGTAATATGTTGCGGATGTTTGTTGATGAGAAGACATGTTTAATCTCAACCCAATTTCACTGTAACCAGTTGATAACTTTTAAAAATGAATCTTACTATTGTGTTAAGTTCTGAAATACACATTCTCATGGTTTTATTCCTGTTTTACAGATTTTCTTTTCATATTTCATGCATCTTGAATTGGCTTCTATAGAAAGTATGATGTAGGAATCTTATTTAATACTTTGCATATCAGTCACTGATTGCTGCAATACCACTTATTGAACAGTATATTCTTTTCTTGGTGATCTGAATGCATTTTTTTTTACTGTGCTCTATCGGCCTGCTATTTATTTTTGTATCAGTACTCACTGTCTGTATTCTGAAACTTGTTTCTTAGAAGTGGAAACTTCTTAATTTTGTGTCTTTTCATAAAAATGATCCTTCCCAATTAACCTTTTGCTTTTCTGTCACATTTTAAAATTAGCTCATAAAGGTTCCATGAAAGAGCTTGTTCTATGAAATTTTCAAATTTGAAATATATTCTATTATGATTCTAGTATAATTAAATTGTTTCTTACTCAAGTCTGATCATTAGTAGTTGCTCAATAAGCAATTACTCAACACATGAAAAAGGGTGGTCGTCTTAGGTCTTAAAACAGTGCTCCTGGTGTATTAAAGGTGCTCAGAACTGGAACCTCATTTTAAAATGGAACCTAATAAAATTCTGTGACCAACCGTTGCAAGGCTTCCATCAGATGTTACTGGCAAATCTTCTACTAGTTTCTCAGGGTGTTTTGCTGACTTGTCCAGATAGTGAAACGCCCAGTGCCTGGCACGTGGGTTCCATAGCGGTGTGTATAACAGTATGTAGAGCCTTTGAATGCACCCTGATTCGCCTTTGCTAAACCATCATCTGACTAATTGCAAAGGCCTTTATCTTTTTTAAAAAATTGAATTCTTTATTAGTACATTTTATAGACAGCTCACAATCACACATAACATTGGGGAATTTGTACCAGATGACAGAAGTTAATTCTCATTTTTACCCAGATCCCTGCCCACCCACACCTCCCCACCCCTTATATACATGCTATTTCTTTTTCTTTCTGAATCATATTTATTCTTCCCCTTCAAAGGCATGTGGGTGGTTTTTAAAAATATAATCTGGGAAAACAAAAAGGAAACACTGATCTTCCATTACTTTAAAAATATCATGCAATACTTTTACATTACTTGTTATCTTTTTAATTAGCTAGTGTAAGTTCTAGTAGCCTTGAGACAAGCCATAGCTAATTGGTATAGCCATTTCCTTGTTGAAGTTTAACAGTAGCATCCGTAAATCTAGAACTTACCGTTGCTAAAACATAAAATAATATTTTAAATACCTAAGAGCCATACAGGTGGTTGTGCTTTCACTAGCATGTATGTGAGTAATGAGGGGTAAAATAAAAATGTGATGGTAATAAAAAAGGGAAACAAAACTTATGTATTTAGGGGGTGGGGGGGTTGAAGTGTAGGTAGGGGAATAGGAAAAAAATGAGAATTAAATTGTGTCATATACTGGTACAAATTCCCAATACTGAGTGTGGGCATGATGTGTATACACAATGTACCAATGAAAAAAAAAATTTTTTTTTTTTTAGATAGGGTCTCGCTTTGTAGTTCAGGCTGGCTCTGAGCTCACTATGTAGCCTAGGCATGCTTTGAACTCAGCAATCCTCCTGTCTCTGCCTCCCGAGTGCTGGGATTATAGGCATGAGCCTCCACGCCCGACACTATAGTATGTGGTATTGATTGCTGGTGGGCGTGAGTCTTCACCCGGCATTGTATGTGGTTACTGGGGATAGAACTCAGGGCCTTGCACTTGCGAGGCAGGCACCGGAACCACCGAGCTAACCCTCCGGCCCCTGAAGATAAAATTTTTAAAAAGATGTATATGGATAACCGATAGGCGCTAACGTGTGAATGTTAGTATTATATGAATAACTGTGGCACAAAGGATTTGGATTTTCTAATGCAAGGAGACCAGTACTGAGTAGGATTTTTGCCTGTGCAAGTATATCCTAATCAAATCCATAATCCTAGGGTTTGGGAGTTGCCTAGGTAAGATTTATTGCTACTTCCTTCCTCTCTCCCATCCCATCCCTAATAGAATCTCTGTTCCCAATCAGAATGAAGAAAATCTATAGCATAAAGCACATCACTAAAAAGTAGTTTACAAATCCAGATGGGCATCAGGGAACTGCTGGTCTGATTTTTGTTCTATAGGTCTGGATTGAGAAGTCACTGTGGTCTGTTAAATCGGTGGGATCATTAACGGTTAGTTCTTTCCCTGAACCTCTAGCCAGAGGCAGGGGCAAAAAGAACTCAAAATTAGCCTAATGTGATTCAGTCCCATTATACAGTGGTTGAGAGATGTGTGTTAGCCTTAAGCTCTTGCAGGAAATTTCTAGGGGCCTAATGAGAAAAACAATAGCCCAATCCCCGACTTCAAATTCTAACCTCACTTGGCTACCAGCTGCTCCCAGAGTACTTCGAGGGACTGAGACTCCTTCCGAATCTGTGCCCACAGGACACCGGCCTTGCAGCTCTGAAGCAGGCGGCTTGGCAAAGTGTATCTCTGAAGTGAGAGCCGTTCATAAAACCGTCTTGAACACCAGAAGCAGAAGTAATTATTTTGTGGCATGGTGAGTTCTCTCCAGCCAGGCTGCAGCTTAGAAATAACAGGAAATTGCCACATCTAGAGAACAACCCCATTCTTAGGGTCCTTGCAACCCTAAAATTAATTGCACGCCCTTGTGCTCCAGCAAGAGGGGTGGGTGGGCAGTGCGGACTCTGGCGTTGGGCAGGGCTGGGTTGGATCCCAGCTCTGTCTTTAGCTAGCCGTCTCCTCATATAAGACCCTTGGGAAGCTCAGCGGTATGGGAATAACAGGACTTGCCAATCAGGTTACTATGGGGACAAAATAAATGTTACTTTTTCTTTCTGGTTTGGATACATTTATATCTCTTCTTGCCTTGCTTTGGCAAAGATTTCCAGGACCATATTTGCTGGAAGTATCAAAGTGAACATTCTTGTCTTACTCCTGCTGGTAGGGAAAGCCTAGCGTGTCACCATTGAATATGATGATATTTGCTGTAGTCTTGTCACACTGACACTTTATTATGTTGAGGACCATTCTTTTCAGTGTAGTTTGTTGAGAGTGTTATCATAAAATTGGTGGATTATGTCATATGTCTTCTACCACTGTGGAGACGATCACATGGTTTCTATCCTTGTCAATGTGCATTCTGAAGGTCATTTTTTTTGTTTTTGTTTTTGTTTTTTGAGACAGGGTCTCGCTTTGTAGTTCAGGCTGGCCCTGCGCTCACTATGTAGCCCAGGCAAGCCTCGAACTCAGCAATCCTCCTGTCTCTGCCTCCCGAGTGCTGAGATTACAGGTGTGAGCCACCATGCCCGGCACTGTGGTATGTGGTGTTGATTGCTGGTGGGCGTGAGTCACCACGCCCAGCATTCTATATGGTTACCGGGATCGAACTCAGGACCTTGTGCTTGCGAGGCAGGCGCCGGAACCACTGAGCTAAATCTCTGGCCCATGAAGGTCACTTTTCATACACTGAACTCGCTCATGTTCCTGAGATAGGTTCTACTCAGTCCTGGAGTATAAACCTTTTAATGCGATGTTGTATTTCACTTACTGTACTACTATTTTGATGATTATTACATCTATGTTCATCAAGGACACTAACCTGTATTTTTCTTTTCTAATAGTGTCCTTGTTTGACTCTACTATCAGAGTAATGCTTGGTTCATGAAATGACCACAGAACTGTTTCCTCCTCTTCAGTTCTTTAGAAGAGCGAGAAAGATTGTGGTAATTCTGACAGAGGACTTCTAGAAGTGCTTCGGGACACACCGAAGTTGATGGGATAAGTATGCTCAAAGTGAAGGGAGCATTTTGAGGGGAATTAACTGCAAGGTTTCCGATATTGTGATAGTTTTTTTAAAGTTTAAACATTCATCAGATATTTTCACTACACCTCGTATTGTGTAAATTCCACACATTTCTGCATTTCCCCTTTTTACTGATGTCTAATCTCATACCATTTTGGATGGAAAATACATTTAAATCTTTTACACTCATTAAGACTTGTTTTGACACCTAACATGGAAGTCCTCAACCCCAGGGCACAGACCAGCATCTAGTCCACAGAACCAGGGGAACAGCCATGGATTTTACCAAAATCACCTTTTATTTACAAGCACGACCTGTCACTCAGATTACTGCCTGAGCTGCTGTGCCTGGGTGGCTTCTGGTTTCACTCTTTGATTAGAGATCAGTTCTGATTGTGAATCTATGACCTGTGCTCTGCATAAAGATTTCTCAAGGCAGACCACTGGCCAGAGTGTTTGAGTTTCTGTTTGAAAAACAGTCACCATTTGCAGCACATTTCACAGACACAGAATGGGCCCCCAAACTTGCTTACTCATATGTCTATTCAACCTGTGCAACAAACTCAATATTTTTCTTCAGAGGAGAGCGATGATGTATGTTCACATCAGCAGATAAAGTGGCTGCATTTGAAGTCAAAATGGAATTATGGGAACAATGGAATTTTTTGAAATGTTTCCAATTTAAGCAGAGATTTTGAGGGAGAACGCGTCAGGACATTCTTTCTCTCAACTGGTGCATGATCATCTATCTCAGATTTCCAGAGTTTGAGCGTTACTTTCCAAGCATTGAGAAGGAATGAGTTTGTGACTCACCTGTCAAATGAGCCAGATGAACTGATTTTCTCTGTGCCAGAGAGGATCCACTATCTGAGACTGCAAATGATGGTGGCCTTGAAAGTGTATCTGAGACAACTTCAAATCTCCAAACATTCCAGGTTAAAGTCAAGACAGAGTAGCCTGAGCTTACCACAAAAGTGCTGAAAGGGCTGCTTCCATTTCCAACATCCTGTCTTTGTGGCGGAGGCTTCTCTGCAGTGACAGCAGCCGAAATGCGATTCCGCAGCAGTCCGGACATAAGCAGCACGCTTCCAGTGTCGCTGTCTTTCACCACCCTGGACGGGATCATCGAGTAGCGAGAAGACAAGCTCAGGACTGCCACTGATTCTGCGTGGTGTGAAGTGTGGAGTTACTTCATGACGTATTGCAATGCCATCATACTATACATAAAACCCACAATAAGAGTGACATACCTGAATCGTTCCCTTTTGTGGAAGTTGTCTTCCACAAAACCAGTCCCTGGTGCCAAGAAAGTTGGTGATTGCAGACCTAAAATATGATCTGCCCTGGAGAATGTTCCGTGGACACTGGAGAAAAATGCTGGGGAGAGTGTTTCCTGTGTATGTGTCCGACAGTGAGTCCATTTAATATCGTGTTCAAGTCGGTTCTCCTTGTGAATTTGTGGAGAGTCTCTCCACTGTCGGATGTGGGGCGATGAAGCTCACTATTCCTGCCTTCCTGTTCCACACTCCGTTCTGCTCCTGTTTGCAGGATGTTTCCAGCTGTCCTGATGTTAGACACAGATGTTGCAGCTGCTGGTCCTGTTGGGGAATGACCCTCGTGTCAGGACCTAGCAGCTTTCTTTTTCTCTTGTGACGGTATTTGACTCAAGGCTTTGTGGTCTGGTGTAAGTACAGCCACGTTTGCTTTCTTTGGGTTATATTTGCATGGAATATCTTTTTCATCTCTTCACTTCATACTATTTGTGGCTTTAATGCTAATGTGAGTCTCTCTGGGACCGAATATAGTCGACTGGTTTTAAAAAACACATTGCACATAATATTTAAATACATTTTTTAAAAATACAGCAAAACACTAGAATTCATTCTGTATCTTTTAATCAGATTTTAATAAAGGTGCATTTAAAATAATTTTTGATATGTAAGAATTTAGTACTGTAGTTTTATAAACTATTTTCTGGCTCTTTTGTAGCTTCTTCGTTCTTCAGTTTCTGTCTTGTTCTTCATTCCTTTGTGATTTGAATATTTTTTGTAGTTCTACTCTTTGATGTCCTTATCTTTGCAGTATCTGCTACAAGGTTTTTTCTTTGTGGTTACAATGAAGGCTTGTGGGATGCATTTTATAACAGGCAATTTTAAGCTGATAATTTCAACTACGTAAGAAAACTACACTTTAGTTTCTCTTGCCCAGCATTTTATGTTCTTGCTCCGAAATACTTGTGTATACATTAAAAAATTATTACAGTTATTTTGAGTACTTTTTTTTACTATATAGGAGTTAAAGTGACATTTACACTACTATAGTAGTATTAGAAATCCTGAATTTATTTATATTTTTACCTTTACAGTGGTTTTAAAATTTTTGTGTATCTTCCTATTGTTAGTTCTATGGATTCATTTCCACATGAAGAACTCCCACAGCATTTCTGGTAAAGCAGATCCAGCGGTGAGGAGCCCTTTCGCCATCGTTCGCCCTGGCCAGTCTTTGACACCTTCACTTCTGAGGACAGCTTTGCCGAGCAGAGTGGTCTTGGCTGGCAGGTTTTCCGCCTACGCGTGAACACGTCCTCCCGCCAGCTCCTCGTGTCATGCTACATTGTCCCCCTTCCCCAGGAGGGCCCGCCTCCAGCAATCTCCAGGCACGCTCCCTGACTTTTTCGAGGTCTGAACGGAGATGTCACCTCCTCATCAGAGCCTTCCTGAGCTGCCCCTTCTACAGCAGCTCCCTGCACCGGCCTCTCTGTCCCCGACACTGATAGATTTGCAGCATAGAGTGACTTCACAGAGCACACGAATGCGTCTCTCTGTCTCCTCCCAGCTTCCTTACCCGACAGCCGGGCTGGCCTTCCAGGCAGAGGCTTCTTCAGACCCAGGACCTTTGATTTTTCTGTAACATCTTTCTAGATATACTTTACCAGAACCTTGGCTTGACCATCTGCTTCTCTGCCTTAATGCTTCAGCTTAATTTCTCTAACTGTGGACAAGAATGTCTCAAGAAAGTAAGCTCTGCGAGTGTAGAAATGATGTCTGTCTAGTTCACTTCACTATCCACAGTGGCTGGAACAATACCAGACACGTGAGCCTCAGTACAGCATTGGAGGAAACAAGGAACACAGTTCTTCTGTTATTCTTCTCTCGGCATAGTGCTGAAAGCCATCCTAGAGAGCTGGCAGACGTACCAGTGTAGAAGGTCTTGGCCAAACTACGTGGTCTGAAGAGGACTATGTTACTGTTGTTTGTGAGGTTTTTGTTTTGTTTTGGTTTGGTTTTTTTGAGACAGGGCCTCACTTTGTAGTTCATGCTGGCCCTCAGCTCACTATGTAGCCCAGGCAAGCCTCGAACTCAGCAATCCTCCTGTCTCTGCCTCCCGAGTGCTGAGATGGCAGGTGTGAGCCACCATTCCCGGCACTGTGATATGTGGTATTGATTGCTGGTGGGCATGAGTCACCACACCCAGCATTTTATGTGGTCACCAGGATCGAACTCAGGACCTTGCGCTTGCGAGGCAGGCGCTGGAACCACTGAGCTAAATCTCCAGCCCTGTTTGTGTTTTTTAATGGTGTCTATGAGGCTTTATGAGGATGAGTGGATAAATTATGAAACAAAGTATTGCAGAAGGGAGTATATAGCGGTAGCTTCTATTTTAGAGATGTGTGTTATGGCTTATACCTAAATGTCCTTTCAAAGCCTTATACACTCACAGGGAGGACTTTGGAGAGGTGGGATCATGGGTGTATGATACTAGATTAATCCACTGATGGCTTTATACTTTGTAGTCTGTGATGTTGGGAGGTGAAGTCTGGCTGAAGGGAGTGGGTCACTTGAGAAGGGTCTCTCCCTCACTTGCTTGATTTCTCTCCACTTCCTACCTGCCATGGACTATTCCTCTTCTGCCAGGCCCTTCTACCACACTGCCCTGCCTTGCAGCCAACTATGGACTGACATTCTACAAACCTGGAGGCAGGAACACCTCTCCTCCTTTAATTTGTGGGTGTTGGTGTTGCATCTCAGTGCTAGAAAATAACTAAGACACCATGACATTGAAACGTGCTACCAAGACAGCGAACTAACATTCCTGGTACAGGTTGTGAGTGACAATGGAGTTTATATGGGTCAACATTTTAGCTGAGACTCAGGGTACAGCCGTCTTTGGAACACCAGAGAAAGTTCTGACATCCAATAGCTGCAAGCCTAGTGGAGGAACAGCTGGAAGAAGACAGCTGTGTCTGTTCTTGATGTGTCTCAGAGCCCTGCAGGCAGGCGGAGAGGACACACACTCTTCTAGGGCTCCCTGGCCACCAGCCACAGCACATTTGTCACACCTCTGTGGAAGCACAAGGTCCTTAAACCTGCACGTGTCTCTCCAAAGACCCAGCAGAAGGTCCAGGGAGGGCTTTCAGCGTGCATGAACTGCGGTGGTGTTTGTGCCGGTTCCTTTAATTTAGCCAGAACGGCTCTGCTTTTCACCTGCTCTCTACACTTCCCTTGAGAAAGCCAGTACCCTGCGGAAGCATTAGAAATCACCAAACACTCTCTCCTCACTCTCTGCCCCAGGCCTAGCACATCCGGTTCAGGGCATAACACGCGCTGGGACTCAGATGCTTAGCCGCTTAGGGATCACTGGTGCCAGTGTCTCCCTGAAGGCAGAGCCAACTCCACCCTCTTCGCAAGTCACAGCTGTCACCTCTTGGAGCTCCATAAACAGGCAGAACAGTGAGAAAAGTAGAAAAAAGAAGAATGGTTTTTAGCCTGATCCTGCCACACGCCCTTCCAGGGCACGCCCTCTGGTTCGCAGAGCAGCGCCATGGAAAGCCATCCTACCTCCTCAGGGGAGGGGGAGGTAAGAGCGTGACCTGCGTCAGACAGCTCTACCCAGTCTGCTTCTTGTCCTTGCCCTTCCCCCCACACCCTCCATATTTTGAACAGAGCGTTGTCCATGGTGATGGAAGGAGGGTGTGCTTGTTAGCTATTGCTGCATTAAAAATTAATGCAAACTTAATGCTGGATGTGGTGGCTCACGCCTGTAATCCCAGCACTCGGGAGGCAGAGATAGGAGGATTGCTGAGTTCGCGGCGGCTTGCCTGGGCACCATAGTGAGCTCAGGCCAGCCTGAACTACAAAGCGAGACCCTGTCTCAAAAAGCAAAAAAAAAAAAAAAAAAAAAAAAAAAAAAAAAAAAAAAAAAAAAAAAAAAAAAAAAAAATTAATGCAAACTTAACAGCAGCCCATGTTTATTATTTAATATGGCCGCACGCGGGTCAAGACTCAGACCAAAGCTCCGTTGGTTCATCTGCTTTTGGTCGCTCATGAATGTGTTTAAGGGGCTGTGCTCTCATCTGAGACTCAGGATCTTCTTGCAAATTCCTGTCAATACTGGCGAAACATTTCCCTCGGCCCGCGGAGGATGGTTTCCTTCTTCAGGACCAACAGAAGACAGCCTCAGCTTCCTAGAGTCTCTGAGCTCGGGAAAAGGTTTATTTAGTTCACAGTTTTAGAGGATGAGTGTCCAAGCGTGACAGAGCAGACTCTGGCCAGAGCCCCCCAGAGCGCATGTCGGAGGAAGGACACATGGTGGAACGGGAAGCTACAGAGACTGGTGGGGCCGGGCCCTGGCTCTTGTAGCGCCCATGTCTTGAATGCTGGCCAGGCCCTGTGAGATCTACTTTAATCTCTCCACCCATAATGCGTGTCCCCCAAGGACCTTCCTCTGGGGGTCCAGGCTGCCAGCACAACTTTTGGGAGGACAGACAATGGGAAGTGGGCAGTGACACAGAGGCAGAGATCCTCGGAAGTAGAAGTCACGGGGACCATTTTAGGAACATTTAGTCACGTATCCACGGGGCTTGTTACAGAAACAGTGAAATGCGAGGCAGTTAGTTCAGCAGGAGAAGTGGAGACTCAAAAGGATAAGTAATTACTCACAGTTCTTGTGGCAGAACTAGGATTTGAATTAGGAATCAGGGCTCATTCTCTTAATCTCTACTAAGTCCCGTATGTGAGAAACAAACAGAGACTCCTGGGAGGTTTAGTGGCAAAGCAGGGACTTGGATCCTTTCCGTATTTATCTAATTAGCTGGCTTAGGCAGCTCCATGCCATAGTTAGTAGGAAAAAGATGACTACTTTTGCTACTAAGTCCACATGATTTTCATGAGGGTTAGTGAAAAACCACAAAGCATTACGAAAAAGCGTGAAACAATGTGCATACTAGGCTCTTATAAATGCTGATGAAACTGAAATAAAGATCAGATTTCTAGTTGAGCAGATTTGTTCTGATGGAACAGAGATGAGTCACGAAATGATAAGAAAACCAGATAGGCAGCATTATAGAATTCTCAGTGAGAGAATGGAGGTGTAAGAATATGGTCTTTTATTTATAAGGGATAAAAATAAATAAGCATTTAAAAAGTAGTCTAAAATAGTCATAAAGAACTGAGAATTAAAGCCTAATGCAAGACTCCTAATGTAAGATGATAAAATCCAGCATTTCACCATTTACCATCCACAGAGGACACAGCCTCCTGCCAGGACAGGGCAAACAGAGGACTGGCACGAGCTGTCAGAGCGGGTAGGAAGAACGGCAGCATATGTGACGCCAGATCCCGGGCAGCCATCGGTCCCATTCACAGCGAGCCCTATCAGCCGGGAACTTCTTATAACTTGTTCCGTTCCAGACCTACTGGTTTAGAATGTAGAGCTGGAGCCCTGTGTTCTGTATTTTAATAAGGTTTCCTTGTCATTCCCATTGGCGAGAAAATCGGAGCATTTTTCCAAACAAATCATATTGTTTCTGGAAATAGACTCCTTGGAAAAACATCAAAAGAAATATACAACCAGAGGCCTCAGAAACGGGTCAGTACAAGAGCTGAGGTGCAGTTGGCTGGACACGTGAGAACTCAAGGAGAAAAAGGCTCACCTTGCTTTGTCACCTGAAGGTGCCAAGCGAATGCGTCCAAAAACTTAAGGAGAAGGGAGGTGCCACTGACTCATGTTGGCCTACGAGTCTTGCTCAAAATAAAGTATTCTCTAGCAGAAGCAAACAATGAAGGGCAAAGATGGTATTGCTTAGTCTTGCCCTGGAGAATATCAGCCTCTGGCTCTTCATCTTACAGTTTTATTTACTAGCCCCACAGGTGGCTGCACAGCCTGCACCGAGAACGCTCCAGTGTTTGAGAATCTGCAGGACAAGGATGTGGATGGAAAGGGGCACCTATAAGGATGCCCCTCTCACCTATAAGGATGTCCTCCTCTCATACTCAGTGATCCACGTAAAGTCCTCCCAGTGTCTGTAGCAAAGGGAGGGACAGGGTCTGGAAGAAGAGGGTCAGTTCCAGGTTGCAGTCCTGTCTCTGAGCCTCAGCTGCCTCCCTGTCAGGTGAACAGTCAGGCGAATGGCACACACAATAAACTAATCTTTGTCTGTATTTTTTTTTTTTGAGACAGGGTCTCGTTTTGTAGTTCAGGCTGGCCCTGAGCTCACTATCTAGCCCAGGCAAGCCTTAAACTCGGCAATTTTCCTGCCTCTGCCTCCCAAATGCTGGGATGACAGGCGTGAGCCACCACACCCAGCACTGTGGTATGTAATACTGGTTGCTGGTGGGCGTGAGTCACTCCACCCAGAATTGTTGTATAAGGTTACCAGGGATCTAACCAGGGAATTTGTGCTTGCTAGGCAGGTTCCAGAACCACTGAGCTAAATCTCTGGCTCTGTATGTTCTTTTATATCACAAAATTCTGCCTGTACTGGGGAGGTCTATTTAATTTTGGTGGCAAGAGAGAGTGCTACTAATGAAATATTTAGGAATCAATCTAACGAAGGAAGTGAAAGATCTCTACTCTGAATACTACAGCACTCTGAAAAAGGAGATTGTAGAGGATATCAGAAAATGGAAAGACATCCCTTGTTCATGGGTTGGAAGAACCAACATCATCAAAATGGCTATTCTCCCACAGCTACTATATAGATTCAACACAGTCCCAATTGAAATCCCAACAGCATATTTCACAGATCTAGAGAAAATAACCCAAACATTCATCTGGAACCACAAGAGACCTAGAATAGCGAAAGCAATTCTAAGAAACAAGGACATGGCAGGAGGCATCATGATCCCCAACTTGAAGCTATACTATACAGCCACTGTGATAAAAACTTCATGGCACTAGCTAAGTAACAGACCTGAGGATCAGTGGAGTAGCTTAGAAGATCGAGAAACAACTCCAGATACACTAAGGCTCCTCATCTTTGACAAAGGAGGCAAATATCCTCAATGGAGGAAAGAGCCTCTTTAATAAATGGTGCTGGAAAAACTGGGTTTTAACCTGCCAAATACAAAAGCTAGATCTATCTCTTTCACCATGTAGTACACTAAAATGGATTAGAGACCTAAATATTAAAAGAGAAACTCTAAACCTGCTGCAAAACAGGTTAGGTAGAACTCTTAGAGACGTTGGCTTAGGGAAAGACTTTATGAACAAAACCTCTATAGCACAAGAGCTAGCAGAAGAAATCAACAAATGGGATCTCATCTTATTAAAAAGCTTCTGTGCCGGGTGTGGTGGCTCACGCCTGTCATCCCAGCACTTGGGAGGCAGAGGCAGGAGGATTGCTGAGTTCGAGGCTTGCCTGGGCTCCATAGTGAGCTCAGGGCCAGCCTGGACTACAAAGCGAGACCCTGTCTCAAAAAAAAAAAGCTTCTGCATAGCAAATAAATAAATAAATAAATAAATAATAAAACAAAAAACATCAGCAGAGCGAAAGGACAACCAAAAATAAAAAATCTTAAAATCAAAAATAAAAAAATCTTTACCAGCGGTTCCTAAGACAAAGGGCTACCATCTAGAATATATAAAAAGCTTTTAAAAATCACCCCCCTCAAATTTAAAAACCCAATTCAAAAATGGGCATCTGAAACGAACATTTTTCAGAGGAAGATGTAAAAGCAGCTAAGAAACATGAAGAAATGCTCAACCTTACTGGTCATTTGAGAGATGAAGATGAAAACAGCACTGAGATTTCATCTCACTCCACAAAGAATGGCTACTTTGAGATTAGCCAGCAGCAAATGTTGGCGAGGCTGCAGAGAAAAAGAAACCTTCTCCACTCTTAGTGGGAATGTAGACTGGTACAACCACTATGGAGATCAGTGTGGAGATTCCTCAAAAAAACTAGAATTAGAGGTCCCATTTTACCCTGCTATTCCCCTGCTGGGGGTATACGTAAAAGAATTACAAAGATTCATACCACAGCAACATAGGTGCACTCATGTTTATAGCAGCTCAGTTTGTGATGTCTAAATCTTGGAAACAACCCAAATGCCCATGAACTCTAGACTGGATAAAGAAGATGGTTTTTCCTTTTTGTTTTTAATAAAATGGAATATTGCTCTCCATAAAAAATGATAATTTTGAGTCACTTATACTCAAATTGATGTACCTTAAGAACATACTCATAAATGAAATAAATAGGTCACAGATGTGTAAATATCATATCTTTTCTCTAGTATGAGAAACTGAAGATGTAAATGAGCCCTAGAATGCATGATAGATATTGTGAAATAGTAAATACTCAAACGGAAATGGGGTTTAAGGATAAGTAATGAGGGGAAAGAAAAAAATGTGATGGTAGAAAAGGGAAACAAAGTTTATGTATCTAGAGGGGAAGAGCTGTAGGTTAGATGGGGGAATGGGAAAAAATGAGAATTAAGTCGTGTCACATACTGGTACAAATTCTCAATGTTGAGTGTGATCGTGATGTATGATGTACCAAGAAAGATTCAAATTAAAAGAGAGAGTGCTACTCACTGTTTGAGGGAAAAGTCTTTAGGATTTTCAGGATTGTTTTGAGTCAAAACCAGCCAAATCCCTACGCTCTTGCAGGAGTCTATGAGTTGATTCATTTTTGTAGACCTGGAACTTGTGTATTTTGAGGCTTAAATTGGCATTGACAGAGAGATTTGATGTAAGTAGATGAAGGTGGTTTCTTTAACCTCCGCAATAGACCTGGGAGAAGGTTTTTCGATCTTTCAAGTGTTTTCAGAGCACAGGAAGAGCACCATCTTCCTGAAGGAACAACCCAACCCACTATTCCATAACTCCTTTCCTTCATTTTCAAATAAGGGTATTCAAGATGTCAGATGTTTTCCAAGCTTTCCCTTTGTATACAGTGTCGTCTAGAGATTACACAACTTGATTTCCATTCTCTTTAAAATTAGTTCCTTGATGTTTACTGTTTCCCTTCATTCTTCCTGTTTTCGTTTGAGAAAAATATTTTGAAGCAGACTGAAAGGCAAACAGAACATGAGTCAGAGGCATCTCGTTTCTCTGGAATATTTGGAAGGTTTCATTTGGCACCTGGAGGTGGAGCAGAAAGGTACGCTTTTCCTTGCCGTCTTCCGGAATGACCAGCCAGCTGTACTTCGGCTCGAATCCTGGTCGATTCAGAAAGTTATACATCCGTTTTGTCTGCCTTCCCAGAGGTTTTCTGAATGGATGCATTCTCAAAATCGAACATAATAGCAACAACAACAAAAAAATCACATGCAAGGGTCTAAAAAAACCCCTGTTTTTCTTGGTTTCAAATAAGCATGGAACTATTTTATCACAACTTGAACCAAAGTGTTGATTCTTGAACCGAAATGCACTTCCTTGTTTATTCCCTCACACAAATGCTTGCGTAATTCTGGCTTGCACAAAGCCCTTCCTTGCAAGTTTTATAATGTCTGAAAGCAATTTCCAGGCTTATTTTGAAAGTCAGATGACTCTTCCTAATAGTTCTGTGAAGTATATTTGGGGAAGCATCGGAATGATTGTTTTTAAACAAAAAGTAAAAGCAAAGAAGAATGGAATGCAGCATTAAGACTACGTAGCGAGTCACTGTTCGTGCAGGTTAGAGTCTAGCAGTGGTCCTTAGTGTTCACGTCCTAATCCTTCATGTACTAGAATATATTTCTTCTGTTTGCCTTGTACGTACTCCATGTCCTTATAAAGGGATTGTTTATCTAAACATTTTCCTGACTCTTCCCAGCATGTACCCCAAACTTACACAATCACACCATAAAGAAGGAAACTTCTACTGTTCCCTATCCAATGAATGAGAAAAGCTAAGAGAAGTAGAAACTTTAAAGTAGTCCAGAAAAGTCATTCTAGGGTGATTTTTATCCTTTGGCCCTAACAGAATGAAATGAAAGGCTTCCCAAAAACACCACTGACATTCTCCCCGGCCTCTCCTTAAAAATGATCCTTAGAGGGC